>BGPR01003428.1:0-93124 GCA_013235015.1 Araneus ventricosus
TATCGACAATTTCTTGAATAAAATCTGATAAGGAAAAGATACAACTATAAATAACTAAAATTAAATAGACTGCAAACTTCAAAAAATGAAAATCAAGCTTCGGGTTGAGTAATTTCAGTTATTGTTCCATAAATTAATTATTTATTTATTTTCTCAGAAAGATCACATAATCGCGGTTTTCTTATTGTTCACGTGTTGTTTGACTGTAAAAATAAGTTATACCACATGCTTACGTTTTTTTAAGTATCACATAACAGTTGATTTTAAAAATAATTTATTCCAAATGTTTAAGAATTCCTTAAGGATCACGGAATAGTTGATTGAAAAATAAAGTAGTAATCTTCATCGCGTATCGCTGAGTCAATAGGCCTTTCTTTGTTAATTATTTAATTGTTGTCTGTAGTCAAAAATATTGAATTTATGATAAAATCACATATCCTATGTCCGTTCCTGCAAATTTCTTATCAAGACTATTCACCGTTTAGGAGGAGTTCTTGCGACAGATAGACCATTAATACATCTTTTTCTCCCCTCCCTTTGTCCTCTTCCAACGATAGTGACCGGACTATGTAACATTGAAGGCTTAGCACACACTCATTAGGATCATTTAAAAATTTGCGAAAATTAAACAAAACATCGAGAGAATAATTCACTAACTTCATTGGATCACTGTGTAACCGCTTTAAAAGGTGTAAATGCCACAACCTGAAACCGGAAGTGAAAAGTCTACTTTGTTGTTTATGCGCAAAGAAAACAATATTTTCGTATATTAACTTTAACACTGGCAAAAGCCCGTGCGCGAAACAGTAAATTGGCTTAAATTTATTTCTATAAGAATAAAAAGTATTGTTAGAAATTGCGTTAAAATATTTTTTTAAACTTTTATAACAATCAGAGAAAACACTTCATCGCAATGGAATTAATATCATTTAAAAGATAATTTACAGCTCTTTAAAATGGCATAAAAATAATTGTTGTATAATAAATATTTCAGAAGTTATTGGGTAAAAACATCTAAGCATTAGGCTTAAGAGCGGCTAATTTTTATTTAATTAAATATCTTAAGAACTAATTAACTCTAAAACTTGAAAATAGCACCGTTGATCTAGAAATCTGCTCTAGAATGTTATGTGTAAATTTCGTGTCGCTACCGTTCACCGTTTAGGAGGAGTTCTTGTGATCGATAGACAGACAGATACATGTATTTTCTGTTTTATATTATAGATATTTATAAAAATAAGCAAAATTTTCAGAAATAAAGGTGAATTAGTTCAAAGTCTAACCGTTGCCTAGCAACGGAGTAGCTATAAATCTGGGTTATTTCACAATTGTCTGCACGTATTTCAAAATTATTGAACTTAAAAAAATTAATAACAATCGAAGGGAATATGTTAGAAAAATAAAATTGGCATCATTGAAAAGGTAAAATTTTGAACTTAAAGATAGTAAAAAAATAATTTTTGTCGGACAATTGGCTCCGAAGTTACGGTGGAAAAACGGTTTCGGTTAATTTCTTATTAACTGACTGTTTAATTAACTTTTGGACTTTGAAAAGTCGACAGTAATCTTCTCCTTGTCTTAATTAATAAGTGTGCAAAGTTTGGTTGAAATCAGTGCCGTGGTTTAGGAGGTGATGTGGAACATAGGTACATACAAACATGCATACCCACAATGACTTTGATTTATATTAAGATATATCATTTTGTCTTGGTCTGCACGTTATCTTGATAGGCTATTTTTCTGATATTGAAGATGAATTATAATATAAATTATTTTTAATACTTACTTGGAGACATTTTTCAGTTCTTTTGAAGTCGGACATAAAGGAACAATTTGAAATGGGATGATTAATTTATTATAATGTACTTTAAGTTCAATTAAGGAATCTATAGCATATAATTGTTGCGTTACTCAGAATTCTTCTTTCAATAAATTCTTAAAAGTTGTGTTATGTGTTTATTATACAAATGTTAACAATAGCACACAACCTTTTACACTTATAGATAATATATATAGAAACACATGTAAATTGTCTAGATAATTAAATCTTGCAACCGAATCATTAAACGATTCTTAAATTTGATGAAATGTATGCTTCATTAACTAGTTTAAATTCTGTAATTTCTAATCCGATTAATGGGAGTTAGTAAAAAGTTTAAGCAAACAATAGTATTTTTACTTTTAAAATGCACATTATCATTTTTTGCATTGAGAAATAGTAACCATAATAATATTCAAAAATGAAGAATTAATAAAACCGAATAAAAAATCTTATTTGTCAATTTATACTTTCTCCTTACATTAAAATTCTAGTAATTTTTTTCTCACCCTACAGAAGTTAGTACAGCAAATAATATTAAAAATAGGAACGGTAAGAATTGCGTTTACCATTATTCTTCGAATATAATTCTAATTAGACTCCTCCCATCTAATACATTAAAAATTTTAAAATTATCCATTAAAATTAATAAGTTTTTGTCCAAAAACAGCATGAAATGAGTCTAAATTATTTTTATACTTATAGTAAAATTAATGTGAAACAAATGAATCTTTTTCTAGAAGTTTCGATTTGATTGATGTGGTGAGCACATATTGATCCGAAAAATTAGGAAGTAAGTCTTAGCAATTTTCATACACATTAAGAAATCGATACATTGTCACATTCTCACTTACCCATCTTCAGCAAGCCATGACTCTCGCGATCCAAAGCATTGCAGTAAATCTTGGGAAATGACGTGTTTTATGGGCTGGGGAACAGAAAGAGTTAAGCCATGACAAAAAAGCAATCACTGCAACGACCGTAAATTTTCCAGAAATTGCTTTTTTTATATTTACGTGTCCCAACTGTAGTTGTGGTCAAGAAATAGTTGTTTGATCTTACTAAAGACTTAGATTTGGAAATACATGATTTTACTCACGCATAAGCAATGTAAGGGAAGAAATAAATTTTAAAATAGTTTTGGAAACAGATAAGTAACAGACGAAATTTATTTTATATTTCAAATTTAAAAGTTTCAAAAAGTAAAAGATAGTTTTTATGCTTTATTTAATAATTTAAACACTTTTTCTTAAATGCAAAAGCATGTGCAAAACGCAGTAATTTAGAAAGGATTGTGTTAAAACATATTTTATTTCTATTTACATACTTTGATAACCTTTATTAAATGAGAATTTTATTTTATCAGAGCATAATCAAAGATACGTCAAAATCTATGAGAAAATTATTTTTATAAGGTAACTTGCAGTTTCTTTATACAGTTTATGTCTCGAAACAGTAGTCTAGATTATAAATTTTTAACTAATTAAAACTTTCAATTCAAAGATCTTTTTTCAGCTTCGAAGGCAAATGCTTTTCAAATTTCATTAAAATTTATTTTCAATTTGTTTTTAATTTTAAACAATAGATGCTTTTCACTTAAACAATAATCTACTTAATAATCTTATAATCAACTTCATAAGTTAACTTATCCGTATCGACTGGTTATAATGCAAGGTTTTGTTAACTAATTTAAGAAATGGCAATATTAACTTAAACAGAGCAAAAATTTATGTGTTACAAAAATTATTATTTCTGAAAAGGCTCAAAACACATTGAATTAATTAGGTTCTATGCAATTAAAATAATTTATAGAAAGCAAGACTACAACCCTTGAACTTATATTTCTGTGAAATGTCTGCAAATTTTTTCATAACATTTTGTTCTCTAAACAGAAGAACGTGTATAAGACTAACTACAAATTCCCGAATAAACATATCACAAAATGTACATAAAAAATACTTGATGTTCTTAAATTGATGTATATTTGGAAAAAATTTAAAAATTAACGTCCAAGTCGAAACGTTTCTCCTCTTTATTCTTGTGGGAATTAATCTGCGATTATTTGGTGAGTGTTATTGATATGTATCAGTAAATTTTGAGAGATATGAAAAAGATAAAAAACAATTTTGTAAAGTCCACAGTAAGTATGCCGCACTGATAAACAACTTTTCTCAAAATGCATACTTTGAATTGAGCTAAATTTTTTCATTATTTTTTCCGAAATATTCAAAATCTAAACTAAATGAAAAAAATTTTGTAAAAAATAAAAAAAAATAAATAATTCCTGAACACTCGAATGTTAAAAACTGATTTCTGAAAATTGACGAATTGATTGAAAATTGAGAAAAACTGATTTCTGAAAAAACTATTTTCTATGCTGCTTATGAAAATGTCGATCATATATTTCTAAATTTTAAATTGATTTATATATAATACTTCACCAAACTATATGTCGTATAAATTTCTAATGACAGAAAAAAAAATTTCAATTATACAGTTCAATGACTTTTCTACTAATTTTTAGGTAACTATATCTTAATAATTAGTTTTATCCTAGAAAGTGTTCTGATTTTGGAAATAATAATAATTCTCCTGGGAGGCAAGTATACTTTTTATCGATAAATTCTGCCCAAATATTTTATTTCAAAGTTTCAAAAAGATATTTCAAGACATTTTCGGCAAATCTTAAAAAGTTTCTTGCATTCAAAATATATTTCGATGAAATGTATATAACATTACATTTCTAACCTTCCAGAAGTATAAAATTTATTCAAAGTATCGAAAATGTCTTCCTGTTCCTTCAACTTAATAAATTAAATTAGGTCCTTTACTTGGTCAAGAAAAACTGAAATGATATATAAGCCTATTTGTTACATTGTTTCTAGTCGGTTGCTTAAGAAATTAATGGGCGCTCCAGATAAACCTTCCACCCTGTGACCAAAAATATCTTGTATTGACATATTTATGAGACAGTATATTTTGCACTGTGTTGCTTTCCAACACATTTCGTAATTTTAAGTTGCAATAACTTACGACCAGTGTAATGATCATAATTTATAGCTGAATTCATGTATGATAATAGACTTCGAAGAATTACTTCCTTAAAGCTGTTCAGAATAAAAAAATAATAAAGACTACTTTCAAATATTTATTCACATAAATCTGACGTAATATTTTCCAGTCCAGAAGTTGTCTAGAAGTGATTTATTTCATTCTGTGTATTTATTTTTACTGAATATATGTTGACGTGAAGAAACCCTAAGAAATATTTTTATATTTATAGTGTATATTACAAATTGTTTTATAAAGTGAAAAAGTAACATAAGAAGTAAAATATAATGAGATAAGGATTAAATTCTAATCGAAAGATTATACAATACAAATACTTTCCTTTGAGTAAATCTGATTCTAGATCTCAATAAAATAATATATTTAAATTAGTAATCACTTTTTACTTTTGTTAAATGTTTGATGTAATCAACTTTCACTACTCACGTAATTTTCCCTTTTAATAACCATATTTTATATATGGGGCAACTAATTTATAAAGTAGCATATAAGAAGCATAATTTTCACCACCCAAAGCCTTTAATTGTGTTGCAGTGACTAAGCAGGTGAAATATAAAATACATCTGCTAAGATGAAACCTAATGGAAAAATAAATACCGCTTTATGCAAGGAAACAGTACTTACTATCTGCATTAATGGATTTATTTATTTAACGTTTATTTGTTAACGACAGAATAAATGCAACAAAGAAGAAAGATCAAATGAGAGTTTCAGTGTACAAGACGAAATAACTTCCTGTACCTTTCAAGAATAAATGCAATAAAGAAGATAGATCAAATGAGAGTTTCACAGAAATAACTTTTTGTACCTTTCAAAAAATATTTTTATGTGAGAAAATTCATTTTGAAATGAAGAACTTGTGGTACAAAAAAATTTAGCATGCTACTTTGAAACTTTCTTGCCATTCTCATGCAACCTGGGCTTAGAGTGAAAGTAAATATTATCTAGACAAAACATTATGCAATAAAAGTTTATGAATATGATTCTAATATGATACGTGCCTTAAACATATTTCACGTTAGTTGTTCTGGCGATTAGGTGCATAATTTTGCCCAACAATCTTTACTTTTATTTATAGTCTCATATTTGATGCTTTCTCAGAGAGCTTTCAATTTTTTGCATAGTAGTGTTTAACAGTTATTAAAAACTATGACTATTTACTTGTTTATAAACTGTCACTTTTCTCTATTTTGAAGCTTCTCCCAGAAGATTTGTAATTAGACTACAGGGTAACATAAAAATCTAGGAATCACTTTTATGGTTATCTACCAGTAAAGTTATAAAACCTTTTTACATATGTATCATACAGATCCAAAGCTCCGTTATTAGACTTTCGATTGCAATACTGTTCGATAAAATCACAATAATGCCTTTGAAGAAAGTTGACCAAATGCTGATTGGTCAAGTACAAGCACTTTTAGAACTTCGATGGAGCCCCAGGATTATACAAACCCATTTAAGAAGAACGGTATTGCGATTTCACTCAGCCATGTCAGTCGCATCAAGAACTCAAAACTCGGATCGACTAAAAAGGATTCAAAACCAATAAAAAAATGGACGGCAAAGCAAATTGAAGAAATCAGATTTGCAGAGGCTTGAGGAGATGGCATCGAAACCGGATTCACCAACACAGGAAAGCATGGCTAAAGCTCTTAACGTGAGCCAGAAAGTTGTAAGCTGTCAACTAAAACATACGTTAAAGAAAAAATGCAATAAAAAAACCTAAATGCCTCACTTGAATGAGAGATCGGTGCAGATTAAGAGGCAACGTTCATGGCCACTCTATAAGCTTCTCTGTAAGGACAGATGGCGAAAGTTCATTACTGAAGAAGCTTGGGTCTATCTATCCGATACCAATGCTAAATATAAAATTCAATATCTTAGACGTGACAAGAACAGGCGACCACGGTGCCTCATTCCAAAGACGTAATAGCTTGGATGGGCAGTTCCGCCAATAGTGTTACCAAACCACGGTTTGTGCAACCTGGGACCAAAATAAATTCTGAGTATTACATACAAAAGATATTAAAGCCCTTTCTTAAGGATGATTACTGCAGATTGTACCCAAATGGTGATGCTGTTTTCCATCAGGAATCTGCCCCATCGCATGTATCTAGGGTCACCCAGAAAATCCTCACGGATCAGTTAGTGGAATTCCTGAGGCCACAGCAATAAATGTGAAACAGTCCTGACGCTGCACCATGTGACTATTTCCTATGGGGACATCTGAAAAACAAACTGAATAAGCCAAGAGTTTCTACGCTGATGGGCCTTCCGAAGGCTATTAGAGAAGAGGTGTAGAAATTATTTTGCTGGCTTTGAAATCATGGTCGAAGCGTTGTAAACAAATCTATTGCGCCGAAGGTCGACATATTGAGAAGCATTGCTGAATTTGTGCAATAACTTTTGGAAATAAAAGCCTTCAAAAATGATCACTATATTGTTTTGTTACCCTGTACTGTATTGATTGCGCATAAATGTTTTGTTGGATTAATTTTAAGATACTGCCGATTAAATAATGTTTATACAAGGAAGTTTTAAAAGGATCTATTATAAAAGTATTTTCGTCTTTTAATAGCACAATTTCTTAAAAGGAAAGACTGTAGTTTTAAGGTATTTTCACAGCGTAACATTATACCAAAGTGAAAGATGATCCGAATTTTAATTTAGAATTTAGATAAACATGCGTATGAAGGTATGTGACATTTTATAAAGAGATTTTTTTCATCAGTGCAGAATGGGAAAGAAAGTTACGGGGATCATTTTAGGAAATTAAGGAAATATAAAATAAAATATTTCCAGGGAGAATTTCGAAGTATAATTAGAAATATCTTGTTTGCTTTAATATAATTATTCTGAAGATAAATATGAGTTTGCCTCCAATGCTTCCTTTTAGTGAATAATATTGAACTGGATCAACTGACAACAAATATGTATGCTTAATCGATTAATAAGATAAGCATAAATTTATTACAAGGAAAAAAGATTTTGCATCTACTTTTCTTTTCCAGCGTTTGGAAAAATTTAAAGAATAATTTGTTTTAGATAATAATTATATGTTACGTATCTGTTAAAATAAATGCTATTTTTCATGATTTTCCAAATAAAGAAAAGAAAAAATCATATTAATTAGATTATTTAATAACGTATTTTAAAATAATTTATTTTTCTTAACACCACGTTTTTTTTTACAATATGACAGCAATCTCATTTATAACGTTAATTTTAAAAATAAATAAATTTCCTTAATAAGTATCAACCTTTAATTAGCAGTGGTTTCTTGTATTTACTGAAAAAAAATTATGTATACATTCCTTGAATGTTTAACTTTAATTAAAAGTCATATTTACTTTTAGCACAGGTATATTTAATATATAAACAGTTTAGAGTTAGTTTTACATATTAATATTTAATTTATTAACAGTGCAGAAGATTCGAACGGAATACATTTTTTAATTAGCTTCTTTTAATTAATATTTTCTAATAGTATATTTTAACTATATTCATACGTTATTTGGTCCAGTTTTTGATCTGTATAATTGCTATGAGGCCATTAATTGCTTTCGAAGGCTTGCTTTGGTGAAACTTAAGCCTCGAACGCAATATGTTATAAATTTATTGGTCCATAAATAAAACATGTTTAAAGATAACACCAATTTCGTGAGAAAAGACAGTTGATCGCGTCAGATATTTTCCAAATGTAAAAACTAAAGAGTTAATTAAAAGAAATTTGAATTTTAATAAATATTATTAGTTATACTTTGAGCTGCAATTTAATACACAGTGATAAATATACTTTTGTTATATTTATCACTGTGATTATAAAAAAGTAAAAACAGACAGCGAAAGCATAAAACAAATATTCTTATTGATGGTTTCGAAAAATTTAATCTTGCTTTGTTTGTTGTTTTCATGAAACAATACCTTTAAAGTAAATCAAAATGTTTGAAAATCTAATGTTTCTTTTAAAGTGTGAAGGAAAAAAACACCTTTGTTTATATCTAAATGTGCCTTGTTTTGATGACATAAGTATAATAGAAGCTTTTTTAATTGGGCTTTCAAGTTGAATCAAATTGTTTCCTAAAAAGAATCGTTAATGTAAATTAATAAGCACTTCATATGCTTTTACACTGTTTGTTAAATCACTTTTTGAAACTTTTTCTGAAAATCAAGCAAAACAATTCTTTTAAAAGCTGAAAGACCTGTTTTCATAACCTTTTCTAAACAGCTTTTGAGAAAAAACGGAATGTTATTGTCACAGCTTTTTAAAAATGTATTCTGTAGCGTCATGCATTTAAAATCTTTTGTAGTCTAAATGGGAAAATTAATAATTACAACTAACGAACTATATAGGAATTCAAGTAAATGCCATATGACTCTATTTACAAAATCTTTCGACGTTTTACACTTATTTATATTCTATCTGTGTTTTTGTGATTTTTTCTTTCATGTTGTTCATTTTCTTTTCTATTTACTACTTTAAAAAAATAATTTTTACAAGATAGAGAGATAGAGAACAACATTTCTGTCAGTAAAATAGTGGATTGGGTATTAAATTTCTAAATGTTCTTACTGCGAGTCTTGTGCTTCTGTAAATCTAAACTAATGCTTTAATAAATCCTGATTCTGTAAATAAAATACTTTTAATCTGCCAAAAATTATATGCAAATCTATTCTTTTCTTAATCAGTAATTTTATCCTGCACTGTAGTAAAATTAAAATTATCATTAAAAAACGAATCTCAGGGAACGCCATGCGATACCGATGTTAAAGATTAGAAAAAAAGAATATAGTAAGAACGTGTATTGAGACTCGGAGTTCTAGAAGATCGTTGCTTAACAAACAGCACCACCTACCTCAATTTTTTGAACTTTCAATGAAGAAGATTCAAATGAATTTTTTGCAACCAATAACGAAAATTTCCTATTTTTATTTGCTTCTGGTTAGAGCAAAATGTCTCTTGTTCATTGCAGATGTTAAGAAAATTATATGAATCTTCCTCTTTGAAATTTCCAAAAATTGAGATAGATGGTGTTGCTTATTAACCGACGAGATATAGCAATGCACAGATGACGATTTTTATATGTATTTTGTCGCATCTCTTAAAGTATCTGAATATATATATATATATATATAACTTCGAGATGAATCGTTTCTTTTATATTTTTAGTGTTATTGATTTGACAAGGCTTTTTTTCACTATGTGATCACAGTTATCATAATCGGCCGATGTATTTATTTCAAACGCAAAGATTGGTGTTTATTTCTAATAGCATTTTCATCTACATTTCCGTTGTCTTTTATTTTTGCAATATATCTGCAGTTAAAATCACCTTATTAATATGTGTATTATTGTAGATATCATTACAAAGCTAACTCTTTTTAATCAAAATGCCCTGTTTATGCAAACTTCAACGTTTTTATGTATAACATATACTTCAAGAATTTGATAATCTGAAAAGTGTATTGATTTATGAAATTAATATATAACCAACAACATAGTTTGAAACCGTTAGATAAGAATTTGCTGACATTTTTCCTTCTGCCATTCATTGATTCATTGTCAAAATTTTATTTTTATTTTGAAATTACACTGGGATTCCTTTTTTCTTCTTTAAACAAAATACGTTATTCAATATAACCTGATTTTTATCTTCAATAAAATAATGCAAAATGTAATACTACTAAGCAGTGAAAAATTCTATTGTATATGCACATTTTTCATGTTGTACTTTCCATGAAATTGTTTAACTACAGCTCACATAAAAATAGATCAAATTATTTTTCAGTGATGGAAAAATTCGCACCATTTTCTAGAAATTAGCCTTAACTGTTCCAACAACGATGCTGTCAGAAAGAAAAGAATCGCATCAAAGTCTAAATTTCAGTGATCATCTGTTTTAGTGTTTTCTCTATTCTTGAAGCACAAAAAACAAACCTATCAAAGGAAAAGCAAAGAAATTTAAAACACCGTAAACTGCTAAAGAAAATGAGAAATTATTTGCTTTGCCCTCGAAATAGCCATTTCTGAAGCTATTGAAACATCAAAACCAGAAACGATGATGTCCCAGAACATAGGCTCGTAAATGGCAAGATAATAATTGATTCTATCGTAAAATAGCAGAGTTGTTGAGTGAGTGTTGCTAAAGGCTTCATTCTACAAACTTCGAACGTGGATGAACTAAATTTTGGGAGTCAATAAACGCTCCAGACTGTCATTCTCCTGCTATTATTACCGTAATAACGGTTTCGACGAAAATTTTTATCTCTTCAGTAAATTTAACTGTGACGACGTACTTAATTTCCTTTTGTTAGGTAATGGTTCCATTTATATGCGTGACTAGCTTCTGATCATTATGTGCCAGCCATCTGTCACGGCAAAGGATAAACTTCTTTTATTAGAAGGGAAACGATTATATACGTATTATTGAAAGAGTGATAAATATTCGGCATTACCATTTCGATAGAAGATTATAGAGAATGTGTGGCCAGAGGTACCTCGCGTTGAAGCGTAAAGTTGGTCATTTATCATGATACCCAAAAAAGTCACATTTTGTGAGGCTCAGCTAATAAATGTAGAGCCATTCATAGAGGGATTTCTTTCTTAGCGATCATTTATAAAAATATTGGCTAGAAAATGTTTTGTAGGCAATTATTGAGGCTAGACTGTGTAGGTTATTGACAGAGGAGAAAAAGCTTTGTCTTCAGGTATTCAGGAAAGTTACAGTATTGAGAAGTATTTGAATACATTTTTCTCTATAGGCATGATGCTGAATATTTGAAAATTATTTTTTGTTTTAAATGTACAAGATGTTTCATATTTTTGTAAGAAATAATTAGGAAGATAATATAATTCGCTGGATTTTTCATTTGCTGCTGGATCAAAACCAGTCGTCAAAAAGAGCTATCAGTCCTTTGTTTCTTTTTCAGATAATACTTTAAAAATTGATGATTGTTGCTCTTAATTTTCAGATTCCCGTTATTTTACATATTTTGCGTTTTTTCCTATTGAAGCACAATATTAATATAAGTTTTCCAAAAAATTAAAAAAGCAACCTATGATGCAATTGCGTGATATTTATATTTATTGTATTATTTTCAAATTAGCCTATTCATATTACTACTTCAAATTTACTTTCTTTTGAAAATATAATAGAAAGCTAAGAAATGTACAGAATCAATATGTAAATTAATAAGTAATGAGGCTAACATCTCAAAATATTTTCAGATGGACACTTCAATGTTATAGTCTTATATCATTTAAAATATTCCGTTATGACTACCGGAATATTGTTTCCACCCTGGCTTGGCTTTCCTGGTTGCTAAACAATTACTATGAAATGTACACATATTTAAAATTTCACTTTCGTTGTTCGAAGAGACTGAACATTAAAAATTCAATAGATATAGAAATTTATAATCAAATTTCGATGATTTTGGCTTTCTACAAATTTATGTCCCAAGATTCTCCACAATTGATTGTGAACCATTGTATTATCATAAATACAAATTTTCGCATTTTATAAACTTTGGAATACTTCGGACAGTGGTGTAAAGTTAAAATAACTACCTGCCTTATGAAAGGAATATAACTGTAACTGAATTAATCGATTAATTTAGTTCCCATTATTTTATTTAACATTTGACATTCAATGAGGCAATTTTTTAACTCCCATTTCTAAAAATTGTTGTGCTTTTCACAGAAAATATTCAATTATTTCTAGTTTAAATACATTTGTCTATGATTTTCGCCTTGAATAAAGAGATGTAATGATTTAAATAGGCAATAATGTGAGAACACTAGTTCTAGAGTGTATGTTGGAAGAGATGGATTCCTTTCTAAAAGTAATGAAGGTTTGATGAATAATTTTTTATGCATACTTTCGCGCATTGTCGCGCAGAAAAGTAGTAACAATCAATATATGTACTAATTCATGATATTTGGTGGTTAAAACATGTTTCAAATCAATCAGCGGGTGAAAATATACGTCTCTAAAACTGGTTAACTAACTATTTGTTGCATACCCAACCCTGAACAGAGTAGAAAGGCTTCATTTTCGGGCTCAACCACTGACATTTCCATGTAGCATAATCGCATAGAATCTAAACTTTATCACCAGGCACATAAAAAATGACTTTACTTCATTTCATGTTACAAGGGAAACTTATCCTTATCAGAGTTACCCCAGCCATGCCTTGGAACTCTGGGGTTCTGAATAACAGCTGCTGCAATAGCTCGAGTACTGAGGCTGGGGTCCTAATAGTCATCATCAACCTCGGCCCGTCTTCTCGTTACGGATGTGCGTACTATCACTGGTGGGAGGTAACTCAACCCCCACTATTGATATACCCTCAGGGGAAGAGAGAACGCGCTTACTTATCCGGTGACTTCTCAGCTGTGAACTTGCCGTGCCCCCCCCCCCCACCTAAGGGGTTATCAGGGAACTACAAATTTAACCTTAGTGTCAAAGATTTTCCGATGAGACCTCATACGGATTCCATAAGTTAGAACGAAAGGACTTATTCGTTCGAAATATTCTGTTTCTGTTAAATGAACACAATGAAGATTCACACAATGGATTTGAGTCCCCCATTAACTTTAATTCTTCAAAATCAAGTTACCTTGGTTGCCATGTCTAGATTTTAACTATAGATTGAAATTACTCTTCCAAAATTATTTCAACTATCTTTGTCACTGATATACATCGAATAAATTTGAGCATACTGAAATAAAATTCGAGTGACTTCCGCAGCAATTCTATAACTCGGAAATCTATTAAGTTTGATGGGCAAATGTGCAGTACTGATAAGAAGAACAATTTGTCTAATATAAGACAGAATATATCTTGAAATTGAGAATTAGCTAGTAAAGCAAAGGGAATGAATTTACGATTATCAGAATTACCAATTTTCGTCTAACATGATGGATTTAATAATGTTTGCGCTCCGCTTCTTGTGCCTTGAGATCAGCGTCAGATATCACTACTGTTCTTGATTTTTATATACAGGGTGCACACATATATCCGTTGCACCCTCCTTAACTTATAAACGGTGACAGTTTAGGGCATAAAGTTGGTGTCTAGGTATAGTGAAAAGGCATTGCGCTACTCGATGAGAGAATTTACAACGCCGGCAAATTTTGGAATTAGTGGTCCTATCACGCAAACGGTGAAAGATACGAGAAAAAAGTCAGTTAAAAAATTGTAGAGCATCTTCGAAAAGACATCTTCGCACAATAATGCTAAAAATTAAACGTGTAAAACGCACATTTGTTTGGTCGCTATTTCCAACGCTCTTACGCCAGAAAAGCGTTAGAAAGAAAAGAAAACAATTAATTATCAGTAGATATTTTTATTTTCGACTTTATAGCGACCCCATCGGGTCGACGTTTATTGTTCAAAAGATGATCTTTCCTCCTGTTGTAGCGAGTTGTTACGTCATAGGTACGGAAAATCCGGACCAAACAAATGTGTGTTTGCCACGTTTTGTTCTTAGCATTATCGCGCTCAAGGTGTCTTTTCGTACTAAATCGAAGACGATCTACAATTTTATTATTGACATTTCCCGTATCTTGTAACGTTTATGAAATAGGAACGCTAACTCCGTTGTTTTCCGCCAGGTGGCGCTGTAACTGATCTCACCGTTTAGCGCTTGGTGACTTTATTATACCTAGACACCAACTTTATGCCTTACGCTGTCGACGTTTATAAGTTAAGACAAATAAGTTGCGAGTTGCCTTTAATGCCTCATCCCCCATTACAACAGGCATAAGTCTAATCGATATATTAATGAAAGAAGACGTCACAAAGGACGTCTTTGAGACACAATCCGGCTTTAGGAGACACAGGTTTGCCTTTATTACAAATATACAAAAAATGTATAGGCAGATCCTCATCGACTCAGACAACGAGACCTCCAACGTATCGTGTTGGAAACAGACCAAATGCAGAGGCTTTAGCTTATTGTTTGAAAAGGGTGACTTATGTCCAAAGCACCCTTTCTTGCCATAAGGACCCTGCAGCAGTTGGCCAAAGATGAAAAATTGCGATTCCCTCTAGCATCTGAAGATCTGCTGCACCACACCTACATGGATGATATCGTGAGTGGAGCGCCTGATCTGGAGACTGCCCTTCGGCTACAATCACAACTGCGAGATGTTCTGCAATCGTTTTTAATCACCCTTCACAAGTGGTCTTCTAGTTATCCTGAGTTGTTGAACATTGCGTTATCATCAGACATGGAACATTCCTTCTCTGTTGACACTTACATGTCTGTGAAGACGTTGGGCATCAGTTGGAAGCCGTCCCAAAATCGTTTTGTGTTTAAGGTGTCCTTTTCAAGTAAACCGTCATATACCAAGAATGAAGTGCTAAATGTAATTGCTAGACTATATGCAGCTCTTGGTTTCTTAGGCCTTGTGTTCTTCTGCAGCGATTTTGGCAGCAGAAGCAGGATTGGGATGGTATGCTGCGCAATCCAATTGCCGATGAGTGGAAGGATTTTTTGACAACCATGAAGTGCATCGAGAAAGTGAAAATAACCAGATTTATTCTGACCGACACTTGGTTAAGAATCGTCCTTCAGGGTTTTGCAAATGCGTCTGAGGCAGCATACGGAGCCTTCATTTACCTGCAATGTTCCTGTCAAAACAATAGTGCGAAGGTGACCCTTCTGACAAGCAAGTCGCGTGTTACACCCATACGAGTCATTTCAATATCCCGGATGAAGCTCTGTGCCTGTGTTCCTCTGGCTCATTTTGTGCAGAAGATACGCTCATCTAACATACGAGGAGTTTTTCACTGTGTGCATCCAAATCGAGGGGATTTTAAATTCCAGGCCCTTGTTCCCTTCATCGAGCAGTGCTGATGATTTAAAGGCCTTAACACCGGATCATTTATTTAATAGGCAGGTCAATGAACTCTATTATTGAATCTAACCTAACTGATTTGAATGAGAGTGTTCTTAAGAGAAGGTACTGGGTGACCAGGTTGGTGCAGCTCATATGTAATAAGTGGTAAAGAGGCTAACTAGGTGAATTTCAACAACTTAACAAGTGGCAATTCTAAAAGAAAGCTGTAAAAATTGGGGATCTAGTTGTTCTCATCAAAGACAATATACCTACCTTTTTCATTGGGCAGAATTACAAAAATATATAGTGGTAGTGATACTCTAATTAGGATCGTGAAGGTTAAAAGCCAAAATGGTGAGTTCAAACGAGCCATTTTGCGAGTGTGCCTGTTGCTTATGCCAATTTGATTTGTTTTAAATTGTGTAACATATTATTGCCTTTTCTTTGCATCTTACTAGATGTGAAACATTTAGTTCTCTGGCTGACTAACTGAAAATCTCATAGGAGGTTGATTTCTTGATGTAATGCAATTTTATCGTGAGCTTCTAGAGATTCATACTTATAATATTTTATTGGGTGTATAGAGTTTTTATTTTATAATTGTATGCTGTATTTATTGAATTACTTTGACCTAGTGTATAGTGCTTTGCGTTTATGAATTTGGATATTGGAGTGTCATTGCATTTTGTTTTTGTGTTTTGTGTGTGCCAACTTTAATTTTATTTAATTGTAATGTTTTATATTTTCTTATGTGTTGTTGAATGTGTGACATGTCAAAGCGAAGGATGTTTGAACCTCGCTTCTTTTGCCTTGAGATCAGCGTCAGATGGCGCTACTGTTCTTGGTTTTTATATATAGTAATCTTGATTCAATAAAGCAGTATATTACATGATCCATTATCTTCTGTGAATTCCTGTTGACTAGAATTTAAAGAGAACGTAATCGCCTCTTCAAAACTACATTTAAATGCTATATTTTTAAAATTAAAATTAATAAAAATACATTATATGATTTACATTAAATCTTTCTAAAAATGAAAATATTTAAATAACATGATAAAATTTAAATCGTTTAATATTAAATTTGCTTAATAATTTGTAGCCGAATTTAATTATTAATGTTTATATTTAAGTATTTCATTTATATAATTAATTGCACATTTACCCTGCTTAGTTACAGTAATTTGAGGATACGTTAAAAGTTATTTTAAATATTTATTTTTCAATAAAAGTATTCTGCAGGATTTGGAAATTAATATTGAATTTCATATAATATAAGCTGATTAATCCCAGAACTTTTAAATATTAAATCTTAATTAAAATGATTTATCTCTCCTTTGAAGTTGTGGAAACAGATCATTATTTTTTTGACTAGCTTCTGCAACATAATTATTCGTAAAAAATTTATACCCCACTTAAATTTTTTAAAACAAATTGCATACTAATATACCCAAATGTTATATTTTGTACATTTAAACAATATATCAGTTGATTCTTCGCGCAATATACAAAATTGCATTGAATAAATTTACTTCTACAGACTAACCACATTTTTAGTTAAATATTATCATCGATATTATGGTAATATGAATTAGTATAAATAAATGGCAAAAGAACACTTTAATTATCAGTCTTAGCTTAAGCTTGAATTATGATTCGTTGTAATTTTCAAGAGCTTTACTTTGTATTTATTATCATTTTATGCTGATAAAATTTTGAATATTTTACAAAAATTCCGTTTGAATATTTGATGCTTTGAAATTATATAGTTTTCTTTTCATTGGTACGCAAAATAGCACTCAAAATTCTATATCAGATCCTAAATCACTATATATTTTGAAAAATTTGAATATTTCAAGAGCAGTTTAACAAACTTGTATCTTTTTCGTTAAATTCCTTAAAAATAATTCTTTTTCAAATAAATTTCTACGAAGACTCCCAAATACTATCTAAAAACATTTTTCCATCCTTTATCTAGTTTTCGCATCCAAAGACTAAAAAAACATATTTTTTGAAATAAAATTATGTAATCTAAAGAAAATTGTTGCGATGTATTTTCAGATAAGCTAAAGAACATTTTTTTAATGTTGGAAATATAATGAAAGGCGAACTTTCAGATTTAAATCTAGAATAAAATCCTTATCTGTTGAAGAGCGGCAAAAGAGAAGAATTTCCTCCGAAGAGAAAATTCTTTTCCTTACACAACTTGAGCTGTATTCTTTTATTTTAAAGGGCTCTTTGCACATTATTCACCTGAGAGGCTGGTGTTTTTTGAATTCTAATTCATCTTTTCAGTTAATGTAGAGTTGGGAAGTGTTGCTAATGATATGCTTGCTCTAGTTTTCTTTCTAAAAATTTACCTTAATTAGGGAGTATATTTTCACACTTTTTATGAAAGAAAAATTCAAATTTTAATTTGAAGGTACTGTTTTAAAAACTGTGCCATTCTGAAACATCTTAGAATAGCATTGATGTGCAAAGGTGGGTGTAATCAAATGATATAACTTTTTTTCCAGAAATTGTATTTTGTTATACTTTGAAATGCATTCTCGAAGATGGATATTTTACAAAAGCGAAATTTTATTATAAAAAAAGGAAAATAATCGTTTGATTGGAAATTCATCTTCATACAGAGAAATGAAGGGAATTGTTAGTGCGTTCCCTTAAACTCTCCCATACTCTAAAATGAAGAGAAAACACTATTAAGTCACGAGAAATCAGCAGCATAAATGACTACTCCTATGCATTATGAGAAAAAATGACCAAATTAGATATCTATAAAAATTCCCTGATAATATCTAAAGTTACCTTTTTCCGATGTTGCTTACCACTGTTTGTTTGAATTTCCTAACTTAGTTTCTTTTATGATGCTATCAGATCGTATGTATTATTAAAA
Source organism: Araneus ventricosus (assembly GCA_013235015.1). Taxonomy (NCBI): domain Eukaryota; kingdom Metazoa; phylum Arthropoda; class Arachnida; order Araneae; family Araneidae; genus Araneus; species Araneus ventricosus. Next base: position 18,633 of record BGPR01003428.1, read on the forward strand.
ACGCCATGAACTTTTCTTGCAGCATATTTTGATCCCATTATATGACCGTTGGGGAAAGATTTTTGCGTTGTTGCATTTTTTAGATCTTTACCTACATCGTGAATTGCGAAAAATTGCGTTGCATTTATTGAGTTCATTTATTCTCCATAGGAAGGACCTCGATCTTCGGGATAAGAAGCCGCCGGATCTCCAGGAGTAAGCACAATGATAGTGGTGAAGCTGGTTAAAGGTCCCATCATCAGTGACTGGACGTATCTCCGATGACAATTTGTGCATGAACTTATAATGAACTGAATCTCATATTGTGTCCTAATAATCATTTATTTGGAAATTCAATTTTTCATGGTGTCTTTACGGATACTGTTATTTGCTATTCATATAATATCGAAATTAGTTTTGAAAAGTCTTTGTAATTGTAAAATGATATATTTTTATTATTTCTCTCCTTCCAATGGCACTTTATCCTGATTAGGAACAAAAAAAAAAGAACATCATTGAAACTATACTAATTTTATGCATCGAAGGTCATAAAAACCTGTTGCAATGCTCAATAATAGGTGAATTAAAGCCCTACAAAAATGATTCTTCCTTAATTCGTAGTTTTTTTTAAACCCACGTCGGCTCACTCATCCAAATGGTTTAGAGTGCTTTAAAGGTGGAAGGACAAATTAGGTAGAAGGCCACGAAAATTAATTATTAAACAGTCATACAAAATAATTTAGAAAGACAAAAACAATATGCAATGACACTTAGAGAAAATTAACAAATTATGAAAAGCATAAAGCTTTAAAATTTAACTTATAACATAAAAATGCAATAAAAGCACAAAAGAGCATAATTTTGATACAACACCCAGCTAAAAAAAATCTGCAGAAAAAATCTGCGAAAAAAATCTGCAGAAAATCTGAAGGTATTTCGAACATGTTCCAAATACCTTCAGATTTTCTGCAGAAAAAAATGCAGAATATTGAATTAAATATGTTACGAATACCCTGAGATTTTCGGTAGATTTTGCTACAATCAAAGTTTAATTATTCATTTCACAATTAACGTAATTATTAATTTATAATTTGTGATTCAACTTACTTGTATGCCGCAACACTTCAACTATCCGGGATTCGAACTCGCGTTCCTATACTTCGCAGGCAAGAGCGAAAACCACTACACCGCGCGGAAATACGAGATAAGGATAAATTAATCTATTTAGCGCCATCTAGTGATTCAAAAATCAACCAAGGTCAGAATTCGTGGTTCAAAGGTTCAAAGTTTTAGAGATGAGATTAGAAATATTTTTGTTCAATAATTTAGATTCTCTCTTTCAATAAATTCGTTTTCGCCTTCTATCTTTCTGGTAAGCCTTCTCTCCATCCAAAGGGCGCTTTTCCCTTCTTTTTGTAGGAAAATAGCTAGTCAGAAAGACAGTTGGAAAAATAATTGGAAATTAATTAAATTATGGTGGAAAAAGTTTAAAATGGTAAAACTTAAAATATTTATTTTAAAGATTAGTTTAGAATTAATTTTTTCAGTGACATGTTTAAAAAATGTTGTGCCTAAGACTATTTTCGATTGGGAAATTTTTTGAAACTCCTGTCAGCTGTAGATTTAAACATTAATGAAAATTATATTTTAATTTTGTTTTATATCCTTTGGAAAATAAAGCTGCAATATTAGAGAATATGGTGAAAAATATGTATTTAGAGAAATGCAGATATTATGAAATTGCAGTTGAATCTTCAAAAAAATCAACAGATATTGGTCAAGTTTAATGATTTTGTGAAAATCTGGTAAATAACTGCAAATTGAATTGAAGACAAAATGCAACGTCTTACAAAATCTACAGGATATTTAAAGAAAAAAATATAAATAAATTTTTTTGCAAATTTTCTGCCGATTAAATTGAAGAAAAAAATCAGAATTTTTGCTGTCTTAAAAAATCTACAGAATATTTAGAGAAAAATATAATAAGAATTTTTTTTGCGGATTTTCTGCTGATTAAATTGAAAAAAATGCAGATTTTTTGCTGTCTTACAAAAATCTGCAAAATATTTACAGACAAATATAATAAGAAAATTTTATGCAGATTAAATTGGAAAAAAAATGCAGATTTTTTCTCTCTTCAAAAAATCTGCAGAATATTTTGAGAAAAATACACTAAGAAAATTTTCTGCAGATTTTCTGCAGATTAAATTGAAGAAAAAAAGCAGACTTTTTTCTTTCTTCAAAAAATCTGCAGAATATTTAGAGAAAAATGTAGTAAGAAAATTTCCTGCAGATTTTCTGCAGATTAAATTGAAGGAAAAATGCAGATTTTTTCTGTTTTCAAAAAATCTGCAGAAATCTTTAAGAAATCTTCAAAAAAATTTTTCTGCAGATTTTTTTTAGCTGGGCAAGTCCCAAATAATAGAACGTTAACACGGCAGCAAGAAATCATATAAAGATACACTGAAAAAAGAATGTATACAGAAAACATACACACATAAAAAATAGGATAGAATGCATATTTTTCATATGTAGAAGATGATATATGTATGTATATAAATATGTGATGATATAATACGTAGGGGGAAAAAGAAACAATAGATGTTAATTGAAACAAAAAAATCAAAAAAGAAGAAACATCTCCAGACTTTTACTTAAACACTGCCTATGTTTGAAACTCTTTACTATTTGTCAGTTTCGCATGATATCTAATGCTCAGAATTCATCTCATAATTTCGATGAATGTAGTAGAGAATCATAATAGGTATTTCAAGAGAACTTCTAGACTTGATTATTTACATAATTTAATTCTCCAAAATAGTAAATTTCATCTCTTTTTAAACAATTATATCACATTCTGTAGCCCCTTCTGTGATACCAACGGTCGTTTCCACACACATTATTGGCGAATGAAATCAAACCAACCTAGATTTTGGTATAATTTATACACGGGGTGTGGAAATCCCTAAATGAAGACCCAAGTGAAAAAAAAAAGATGCAAGCTTGCGTTTGTTCTACAAATAGAGCTATTACCTTTTATTCCACTATTTTATATGCCCGATTTAAATTTATAAAGCCAAATTTAAGATGTTCCTTTTCATTGGAGACTACTACGATATGACTTCAGAGGTCACTCAGAGAATTTTTTCAAATAAGCTTCCAAAGAGAGAAAGAAACTGTGTAACTTATAGAATTTCGTTTGATTGATGGTACACAATGAAAGAAAGCTAACTCCATCATATGCATTTATGCTAGCAGCGACATATTTCTTTATATTTCAGTTTGCAATTTTATTACAGAATCTACGAAACAGATATACCTCCAATCGATTCTATCTCAGATTCAAAAGGGAGACTAACTAATAACAGAAATTATTAAATATTTTTAAAAAACTGTTTACATATATGGTATACAGGATGTTTCTAAAAAGCGGAATAACCTTTTAGTTCCTTAAATATTGTTAATAGACATATACTTCCAGTTATAAAATTTCATCAAATCAGCTGGGAATTTATTTGAAAGCTGTTTGGCTTCAATGGAGATTGATATTAAAAAGTTAAGAAAATTAAATATTTATGCTGCCCCCATAGTGTAAAAAGTCAGTTAGTAAAATGCTCCACTTACATTCATATATAATCATACAAAGTGGTACGCTTCAATCTACAGCACTTACACAGACATTTGAAGGACAATTTATTGACATAGACAATTTTTCCATACCATACATATTTACCTTACATATTTCGATAAGTTATTGAAAGGGTGGAATAAGGAAAACATAATTCATTTATTAACTCTTATTAAATCTAAAAAATGGTCAAACAATACATTAATTGAAGTATTTGCAAAAATAGTTCAAATTGTGTATCTTTGACAACTATCCAAATCAGATGCGGTCCATGTGCTCAGAAACAAGTAATGCTTCAAAAATATTAATAGAAAGCAATCGAAATAAATTTTTTCAAGAATAGCTTAATCTTAAAATAGCCTGAATTTATCAATGCATTTTAGAAAATTGCAGTCGAATCTTTTCGGGGAGTGACTTCGAACAAATGAAACGAATACGTAGTAACCAACCAATTTCCCGTAGAGGCCCCATGTGAGTGAATCTGAAACTTGAAAACAACTAATGAGGGAGAAAAAGAATGAAAACCAATTAAAAGAGCAAAGATGAATCTTGGGTGAGATTATGTGGCGAAAAAAAAGAAGTGTATTTGTTGGCTGAACGCCAAACAGGGACATTCGAAAATCCAATTCTGGCTAAAATCAAAGGCAGAAAGGTTAGCGTTTTGCCTTCGTCCTTCATATCACTTAGTTGTGCGCAAAAGAGAGAATTTTGTTGCTTTCCAAATCTATTACTTGTGCAACCCCTTTCATAGTGTGCAAATACTTGTTGATTCATTTGCTGTCTTATATTTTCTCTTTTTGTTTCGATTACTTTTTCATTTTCGAAGAAGATACAACTAATCTCAGAAATAAAAGTAATCAAATAAAAATAGAAACGAAAAGAGAAATTTTTAAAATAATTTTAGTGTGTTCTGCAACTCTGTAGCCCTAAAGGGTGAGCCGCCACTGCCTTTAGGCTACGCTTAACAAAACGCACACCACTCAGGACAAATTATTCAATATTCTTGTTCGTTATTAGGCTACTTTCCTGTGATGCTTTAAATTTTCATTTTCTCAAGTTGTCCTTCCTTTCTTTATCAAGTCGATAGTTGCAACTATCTACCAATGTAACTGAGTAACTCTATGCGTCATTGGCAGCTTTTTTTCAATCCATGATTGAAAAATGAACTTCTAGATTTGAATTTCGCAGTTGTTCTATGTTGAATAAATTTTAATTTTAATTCATGAGAAGCCCTTTAAATTTTGAAATATATACACATCTACGAATTTTGCTGGTAGAATTGAGAAACTTAGTTTATCTCTTTAATACCGATGCGACTTTTTCTTCTAGCCCCTTTAGCCGCTGGACTTTTCGGGGGGATGCGACATGAATTGGACCGTCCCAATCTGGCTGATCATTTACCTCACCACTCCAAACCCTCCTACAACCTTTCCTTATGGCGCATGGAAATGGACAAAAAAATTGTACCCCCTACCGCGATGATCTCCGAAGCGAACTTAGAACCTCACCTCCCCTCAAAAGAAACCAACCGCCTCAGACCGGCTTTCGTCGATATTAAGGAGAAATTTCTAGATGGTCCCGGACCGCCTCGATCGATATGAAAGTGTTAAATATAGATGAGTGTAAAATAAATATTTTACTCATTAACACTTTTACTCTATGGAGACCGTATAAAAAGTTTGTATCTCTCTCTCTCTCTCTCTGTAACTCTGTAAATACATGTCCATGTGCAATATTTAAGAAAATAAATGCTTGTTCCACTTTTTTGGGACACCCTGTACAACAAATGATGGGAGTCAAACATTCTTTTATCTTAAACATTTGTATAACTTCTGAAAAATTTCATTTCTTATAGAGAAATTGTTTGCATAATTACAAATATTCCACATTATAAGGCAGGTTAATGAGATATTTTCTTGTTATTGAGAAATAAAGATATAGTTTTTAATTTAATAGAAATAATATATATTTATTTAATATTTGTATGAAATATGAAGATTCATTTAATAAACTCATAAAATTTTATTTCTGAGTTTGAATAAAATTTTATGTGTTCGCTAATTTCTGGAACTAAATTTTAAGCAGGGTGGGTTTCAAGAAATAAAAATGGTTTACTTTTTTCAAACAAATTTCTATGTATTCTCTTGATGATAGTTTACGGAAACTATAAATTACTGCAGGTATCCCAAGGGTAATTTCGCAAATGTGTTTCCTTCTTATTACAATTCGATTAAAATGTTAGTGATATTACTTTTTTTTCAAAATAGTTGTTATCAAAGCATAGCATCCAAAACAGAAAACAGCAAAAATAAGTAATGTAACTAGTTTTTTTTTCAACCTGAAGCAGCTAATGCTTGCACTCTAATTTGTATTTAAGATTAATTCTGCTTTTCTAATTTTACTTTGAAGCAGAGGTAATTTATTTTCCAGACTTACGGAAATGTAATTTCACGGAGATTCTTGTTGCATTTAGCTGCAATTTTGTTTCCAAAAACAATTGCAATGTGAATTCTGACTGTAATTAAAAAAAGGAATGATGAATGTTTGCATGGGGAAAAATCAATTAACTTTTCGACACGGTGAATTAAAAAGCAACAGTTGTGTTTAAACTCTAATTATACGTCTCAAAAACTTATTACTTTAGTTTCTCGAATTAGCATTGTTCTGAAGATTTTAGAACTTTAAACGTAATGTGAAACAGTTATAATATTGGACATTTCCAACCATATTTTTTCTGTTTACAAAAGAAACTAAAATTTAAGCTAATTTTTATAATTTATATCATTGTTAGTTAAATGCTCTGGAATATTTGAAATAATGTTACAATTAAATTTTATTTTAATTTTTGTAATCAAGCGCCTTAAAGATCGATACTGATGTATAGCGACAGGTTTCATGTCTAAAAACAGAATTCAACATTTTACAAAGAAAATATATTATTTATAATTAATAAATGAACCAAATTTAATCGAGATTATCAAGGGACAAAAATATTTGTAAATAAGTTTACATACGAAGACATTATAAGAATACAAATAGAAAAGTTTTGATTGGTCCACGATACATGCGTTGTAAATATAATTGATTTTATTTTATTCGCTTAAAACAGAAAGATAGACTTCATGTGTAACTGCAATACATTTAACACTGATTTAAACAGAAGAATTTCGGTGACCTTATCATTAGATTAGAAATACTTGCATTATTCAACTTATTTATAAAATATACATATTTTACAACAATATTAAAACATTTAACTATAAGATTTCGAATAATGTTACACAATTATTTCACTTTAAATAACATACTTATCACTGTGTATTTCTATAAGAAGGATTTATACAGTGATTTAATATCCCACAGACGAACGCCAGGTGCGTTAGTTTAGTTTAGTTATTTTAATATGCAATTTAGAAGTGATAGAAGGGCTATTTTGGGACGGACCCCGTAGTTGCGAGCCATGGCCGGATGACAAGGACATACACGATAAATCTTCAGTGGAATATGTTCTCCAGGGGGGGGGGGGGGGGGGGGGGGGGGGGCGGGGGGCTGGGCCAACGCTATTCGAATGCTGGCAGGTAAATATGCACCTACAAACTTATCTGTATTCGTCATCTTGGGCATACCAATAGACATTTTAGTAATTGAGATGAATATCAGTCACATTTCCGATAGTGCAACAAATCGGAAATCAAGAGTTGCAATTGACGTGCAAGAGTAATGGATTTTGCTCCGGCATTAGAAGGGATTTCTTGAAAATGATTGTAATTTTTCAAACAAACTTTGAAATAAATTGCATGTAACAGCTATGAGGTGCTTATTACCTAGGAATGCATTTGATTGCATACGCGTACTTTATTTGTATAAGCAGCTGACTGGAAATATAATTATCACCCTTCTCATTTCTATTATAAGTTAATATCTTAAATAATTTCAGATTCTTCAAATGCCTTACACGTTTTAAGAGAAGATCGGGGATACGCGGAGGAAAAAATTTTATTTAGGAACACGTGGTCGAAATTGAATTTATATGTTGCCGTTAAAGAACTCGCTGTGACAGTACAATAATTAAAAGAACAGGACACAGTATTACGGCTAATGTATGCAGTGATGGGACTTCAGAAACATTTTTAAAAAACTATTTTAGTTTTATTTGTCGAGATATATTGGCTGCAGGTATGGGTCGTGGAACCGTTCATAAAAGAAATTTACATTTTGGGCAATAGTATTGTTGAGAGCCATGGTGCCTTGTCGCTTCTATAATTTTAGGCTGTCATAGATTATAAAGTCCCTTGAAAATGCTGTTTTATCAGTGAGAAAATATTCAGGTTGGGAAATCAGAATGTCCTGCAGCTATTATTGTCACAGAGACATTTCTAGTAGTCATATGTTTCGTCTGTGACTGTATGATTCTTAAAAATATGCATGTAAGCTCCAGATCCCCTCATACTTCTCTAGGATCATTCTGATTTGTTCTGTAGAAAAACAGAGATATTTAGAAGAATTTTTGAATGATTTCTAGGTAATCCTGTGCTTACATAGATGATATATGCTTATGGAAAAACAGTTGGTCGCAAGCGTACCGTACAGCCAATACATCGGTTGTTCTGTTAGTATTTATAAAAGTCAATATTCGCTCCGTCTAGGCACCTGGGTTCAAAATGACCAGGTCGCATCGATAATAACACGGATACTGTGATTAGTTACAAAATGTACATCACAAGGCCAAGCAACATCATCTCAAGTAGGTGATGAGTCCCGTCATCGGAGGCGTGGAAAACACTACCACACCGCCATTTTTCTAAACTTCAGGGAAGCAAAAACCTGCTGAGTTATCCTACAACTTCCCATCCCATATTTGAAGTATCCTCGTAGGGATTCATTGGGACACTGGCCATAAAAATAACCTACACAACCCTCCTTGCCTTAGCATCCGGACTACTGTCCGAAGCTCTATGACGGGACCTATGGTCTGTTTTCTAATGGTCATCATCCGCTTCAGCGTAAAACCTGCCGAGGGAGGTACAGCCGCCAACAAAAATGTGGCTAACACAAGGACGCAATAATTTCTATATCCCTAGAGAAATTGAGAACCGGCTTACTTATTCGGTTCCTTCTCACCCACGTACTTTTGGTGCCCTCGGTGTATGTGTGATGACTCTGATAGTAAAGAAGAAAACAGTACAGGACCTCAAACGTTACAGGAAGCAATTGAAACTCGAACACCTTTCTCACCCTAACTTTGTGATTGTTGGCTAAAAGTATGGGACCATTGAATAATCTCCTTTAATGCCAACTCGAACGTTGATACTGAAATCTTCTTGCATCTTGTTTTTTTGCAGTTCATGCTTTATCTAAACACCCCACCCGTATGTGCCACTTATGCAAAATGACCCTTAAAAATTTAATTTTGTCGAAGGAAAGGGGCAGGTTCGATAAATCGGCTCTTTCGATGCATTTTTGCTTCCTTAACGTAGCATTCCCTCTCTAGTTGTTTATCCGATGGCATGTTCTGGAATGAAAACTCCAAACAATCTTTACATATATGCTCCAAAGGGGAGATCAAAAGTTCTGTTTATTCCAAACCTTTTAAAGTAGTAATTAATTAGGTATTATCAGTAAGGATTAGTCAGATGAACGCGAGCGGAGCCGCGGTACAACGGCTAGTTTTAAATAAAAATACTGGCGAAGGTTATATTTAACTGAATTGGAAACGGATTTGTTTTTATTTTGGTAACTTTTTATGAAAATAAATGATCCATTAATTTTCTTCCATTAATGAAAATTAATGGATAATTTATTTGGAAATTAATTATTTTGGTCTCTGAAGAAGTCAAGTCAACAATAATACTCCAGAGTTTAGAGATTTTTGTTGACCATCGCCACCGCATTAATGAAGATAGGCAGGATGGGGTATCGCAGGAAAACCTAGCAAAAAGTAAAAATCGTCGGAGTCGTGTTTCTGGGATTTTCGCAAGAAGTATGAGACGACAAGATTCATCGAGAACAAGAGAGAGTGTGGCAGAAAACCGAAAACAAGTGCGAGAGAAGACTATGATTGTAAGATTGACCAGAAAAAGAATGATATATCCTCAAGAGAGATCGTGGAAGACTCGAAATTGAATGTGCCAGCTATAATGGTTCGTCTTAGAATTAAGAACACAGGGTTGATAATCTGTATCAAAAGAAAAAAGACCATAAATCTCAAAACAAAACATAGCAAATATGGCAAAAAATATTGGATATAAAATGAATAAATTTATTTTCTATACTAAAAGGTAAAAAATTTTTATTAGCGTTCTAATAATTTTGAACAGCTCTTGCCGTTGATCAATCAAGAATAACTATCAATCTTTTGGATGGTGACCGCATAGCACATTCTCCTTTCCGATTATCGCTGGTTTTACTCACACTGAGAATCCTATTTGCAATGCAAGCAAAAGGTCTGGTGAGGCGATTGTCCAACAAATTGCAAACTTATCATTTCGGATGAGTGTACGATACCAAATAAATCTGCCGTTATCATGTTTGTTTCTCCCATGGCCTGTACTGGAATGAAAACTCCAAGCCATCTTTACATATATGCTCCAAACGGTGAGACCAAAAATGTCGTTTATTCGAAACCTTTAACCCTCTGACTCCTAGCGGCCCTCAAAATCTTACTACCTTTGTATACGTAGGTTTTGTTGACATATGGATTCGTGAAATGGACTCGTCCGCCTTCTCCCCTTTTCTCCTCACAGTTGGTGGTCGAAAGCGCACTGGAGCGTGACCCAGGGGTAGAGACTGGGGGCGCTAGTTGAATGATACAGTCCTCGATGGAGAACATAATGGGATTTTTTCAACTGTTACCCCTATACTAGGGGTTTATAATATTTTTGTTTTTAATGTAATTTTGCTCAATATATTCAAACAATTTATTTAATTATAAAATAACGTGGAGCACCGTAGTCAGGAAATGAAATTTGTCATGGCTATTTATATTCCATTTACTAGCTATTTGATAAACTTTTGGATTATAATTCTTCACAATTCTTTTTCACAAAAATGGTATCCCTTTTAAGAGAAATAAATTAAACTGTTGCATCCTACACTGGTAACCTTCAGAAATGACTAAGAATAAAAAGGGAATATTTAGAACATCCCCTTCGGAATTCATTTGTGTCCTGTTCAATCCACACTGAACAAGAGAAAATAGGTTCCTTTACAAAGCAAGGCTCCCAATTCTATAGCAAAATCTCTCTGACACATGTTCCAGTAATTTTAGCACTCCTTATTAGATAAATGATTCTGAAATAGACTGTAAAGGCCAGATGTAGCGTTTTCTTTCCTTAATCATTTTTAATGCTAATTATAGCGACATTCGGTGATTGATTTGATAGTACATTTTGTAATGACAATGCAACAGGTTAACAGACTTCTTTTCACATAGAGAGACATATGTTTCTGTATGAAAAACACAAGCTTCTTTCTTAGAGTAATGGAGAAATATAAACAATTTTAAGGGAATTTATTTTTGAGGAAAGCGCAAATGTTTGTAAGAAATAAAACAGAATTGCGAACGTCTATATTTCCTTTGTACGGAAAAAAGATAAACTAGAAAATTTAGAGTATTGTAAGTGATTTATATATAAGAGTATAACATAGATGGAATATAGTAGATGGATTTAACTAAGAAAACTGATACACCATTCATTATATCTCACGATAGTTGATTTGAGATTAAAGTCTTTGCGATTAATTGAATTTCAAGTAGTCTTTTTAATAATTTATAAGAAAAGAAATTTTATTAAATAAAAAGAATATAAAATAAAGTAACTTATCAGCAATGATAGCAGCAAACTCAGAAAGTAGTAAATCTACTGTGTTAGATTCGGTGGGGTTTACCATATTTTAAAATTGTTTGAGGTAAAATATTTTAGTCGAAGCTATTTTTATTTTTTTCTAAATGTTTATTTGGCCGGTAAAAATTCAGTCAAGTTTTGGATTTTTTTTCATGAATTTAAATTTTTGAGATTGACTAAAATTTAATGAATTGACTAAACAATGTTTCCGACAATTTCTAATTTTCCAAATCCTAAATCAGTTTGGAAAGCTTTTAGAGTGAATGTGTTTTAATTATTGGTCCCTCAAATGTCACGTAGAAAAACATCAATCCTTACCTTTTCCTAAAAAATGAAGTTAAATCACTGATATATGATTTTATAATATGACTCCTTATCGCTTAGAAATAAAATTTAATGTATTTATTTAACACGTTATTGACCAAACCATTTACAGCATTGTTTTAAGAAAAAAAACAAATTAATAACAGCAATTGTTAAAAGTACACTTTTCTTTAATTATATATAAGGGAAAAAGCATTCTATTTTAATTATTCCTTACTTATTGATCTTTTTTAATTCATTATTATAAATATTATGTAATCTTGAAATAATTTTTAACACAAATTTGCAATTATGAAACACCTCTTGTAAGGAATTGAAATTTAGTTCAGTTAATTGATTAATTTATAATTAAGTTATAAAAATATAAAAACTGTTGTATTGTCATCGAGAAGAAAAATTACAAGAAATTTTAAAAATCAAGTACATCACTAATAAAATTTAGCACAGCTTGCGAGTGTTTTGTTTTTGTTTGAGTGTTTGTTTTGTTTGTTTAAAATCTTGAATCCTTCAATCAAGCCCAGTGAATCAAAAAATTACATATTCATGAGTAAATCATTTTAATTATATTTTCTGGAGTAAAAGTTAACCCGTTTTAAAGGAATCATTGTTAATCTATTAACGTACAAAATGATATTTGTCTTCATTACAAGAAATTCGAAAAAAAAATCTACTCTAATAAATGAATTTCTAAGAAATTTAAATTTTTAAACTGTATTCTTAGCTTTAATATTTTTTCATTCAAATAAACACAGATTTAGCAAAAAATATAACAGGTTAAAATTATTTCAGAATCTTATTTTGAAAGTTCAGCGTGTAATTCTTTCTGAAAACATTTGAAGCTTCCCGCAGGCGAAATCAATTCGTCACTGTCAGCCATGAATAGCAGACGTTTCCCCTCCCCGAGGAAACCCTTGTGGAAACTTCGCTTTACTACCCAAACCCCTAGTTTGACCCTTGCCCGCCCGAAAATCCGCCTGCCTCGTATAGAACCTACCAAGCCGGCTGGGGCGGGTGTCGTAGTGAGAGTGATAAAGTAGTAATTACTTAGGTATTATTAGTTAGGATTGAGAATACTGAAACCACCTAATGATTTGTATCTTAATACTCGAAAACTTTACGATATAAAAGCATATGCGTTTTTCTTTTTCTTTCATATGTATAGAACAGATAAACCCCTTGCAGAGCCGCGGATACAATGGCTAGTAACTTATAAATTTTGTACCTTTTTTCATTTCTACAAAAAAAATCATCTTCAAATAATTTGAATATAAAACATATAAATATATTTTTAGCATTCAGTCATAGCGCTCTCTTTTTTACACCCACTGCAATCAGTTCTCTTTTAAGAAAATTTGCGAATAAATATTATTTATTTTTTATTGGTGAAAGTTTTTCTCCTAACTTTTTATTTCGATCCTTTCTATTATCATTATTCCTTTAAGACTGTAGAAACAGACTTTTATTGCGCAGTTAAACTTCATCTTATTACTTCTTTTCTGAAATAAAAAAATTCTTAACACGTTTACTGCAACTATCTGTCTAGGATGTTAATTTTCATTTCATTGAACTTCAGTAGAATTCCTTCTGTTTTAAACAATGAGATTAAAAACATTTATTTTATTGTGGAAGGCAATAACAATTCTGAATTAAGATGTTAAAAACTTATCCTTTCTAAGGTATCATGTAATAGCTTTTGGCTATTATTGAGCTTGAGTGAAGATTTACAGATCGGCTAAACAATACATTTTAACATTCGAGTTACAGGATTAAACTTAGTTATCGTGAGACCTAAAGTGACAAGATTGCTTTTTCTTGAAAAAGTAAATTAACTGTTACCATCTAAATATATGGTCCTATGTGTTTAATTTGACAAGGAAAATTTGTATTATATTTAAAGATAGTTTTTATACATATATAAGCCTTGGTCGAAACAAGACTTCAGCTGAAAATAAAATTTTTGCATAAAATATGTATTATTATAGATATTTTAACAAAACTTTGGCTGTCCATAACTAATTTAGAGACAGCGGTTGCCAAGGGTGCAAAAGCGCAATCACTACCGTTCCATCAATTGATTTACCACATATTTTAATATAGGGCAAAGCAAAAATATTTCGGGTTATTGCAATACATCGGACGCTGTTGGATAAGGAGATCTATTGTCGATGAACCACCAAAAGTTAATTTAATGTTAACTCGATGTCACCATCCAATACGTCGACAGTGAAACCGTGAGTATTGTTTCTGGATTCCGGAACAAAGGAAAAATTTTATCTTCTCAGAAGAAACCCGATTATTTTTAGATCATAAGGAATAAGTATCAACCTGCTTTAGGGACGGTGGTTGTCATATGCAACATGGTCAACCTGCCTTGGGGGAGGTCGTTGGCATATATAGCCCCATGCACCATGAAATCTTTGTTCAACCGGAATGTTATTTCAGACCAGTGATAAACGTTAATGAAATCAGTTTTCTCCAACTGGATTTCCAACTTATCCCCGAGACAAAGTCAAAATTATGACGATTTTTTGGCAATGTCAAAATTATGTCAACATGGATTTAGGAGCATGACTCAGAATTTCATCTGCTACCCTAAATCTGCAAAATTACCGGAATCTTAATCCAATCGAGCGTTTGAGAGAATGCATGCGACTGCTTATCCGATCTCACGATCGCAGCTCCGTAATGAATGGGAAATTAAAAGCTGAGCTTAAACATGTGGTACGTCTTGTCTCCTTATTCATTCCAGAACCTCGTGGAGTCCATACCGCGTGTTAAAACTTTTGTCAGAGGTAAAGGTGAACTACGATAACGTTAAATAAGTGGATATAATGTTTTAGTAATTTATTTTATAACTATGAGAAAAAGCTGCACTTGGAGATAAAATTTACATTATAATTTTTTAACTGTTTTAAAATACTTTTCTGAGAATTATAACTCCCATTTGCTTTTATAACTATTTTACAAATGAGGCAGTTGAAAAAACAAGATTATGCAATTATTTTTTGCATTAGGCTAATTAATCGAAATGAAACTAAGTGAAGTTAATAGAAATATTTAAACCACCATTAACTAAAGATCTCCTTGGTTATGGCATATATTCTTCGGTCGGGCGCAATACAAATGCTATCACGTTCGGCCACCTCTGAGATTAAAAGCTAAATTTTTGCAAAGGCTTAAGGAAAACTGTTCGGTCATAGAAAGCTGAGTTTGTATTTTTGTGTTTACTTGCAATTTCAACTAACAAAATGTCCAAGAATTCAGGAGGGAGTTGACGTTTGTTTTCCCTTAAGGTTCCTTAGCAATGACAACTCTTGTCGTTGAGACCCTCAAATAATTAATCACTTTTGAAATAATATATTGGAAATAAGGATCAAGATCAATGAATTAGGGGCTGGGACACAAGTATACGAACTTTTACAGGTTTATAAGAAGGAATATTGAGAAAATTTGGGAAACCAAAAATACAAACTTAATCGGGCGCAACTTATCTACCAGATTAACGTGCCCCTCACGTACATTAAAAGAGCACTTGAGTGTGAGTGGTAAGGAGCCATGAAGCTACCAGAGGTCAAACAACTTTCTCGGTAAAACCCGCACTTAGGCACAAACAAATGTGGGTGCTTCATCTCACAGATTAGATGGGCCCGACGGAAGGTTACATTATCAAATCATCAATAGGTAATATTTTTCAGTTATGATAAATTTGGTATAATGAAACATAATATCACTTACTTGATTGTTACAAATTGGAATAGAAATAATTCTCCAGTGAATTTCTTAAATGAAATAATGAGGATCTTTCCTCCATGCTTAATGCAAATGAATTTCCTAAAACTCCATTTTAGTTTACATTTCCAAAGAAATTTTTGCTTGAATAATGATGAAATGAGAAATATCATTTGCGCGAGTGCTTCTTTACATTCCGTTTATATTTGACTTTGGTAGAACAAAAATATTTTAAGTCACTCTCCCGAAATTGGCAAAATCATTGTGTGTATATGCTACGCGTTTTAATTTGTGTTTGGATATCTCAGAAATACAATGCAATTAGAACAAATCTTTCATTACTACGAAAGCCTTCTTATCACCTTTTCCTAAATAGATTATATTCGTATCCATGGAGAGTTACAAATTGGGTGACGGATGAATGGCTGTGAAAATTACTTTGTCGAAATTCCTTCTTCATAATAAGTTGTGCTAAGCCAAAATGATTTCGAAACACCTCATGGATGCGAATGAAGAGTTGCGGTAGAAACGGACTAGAAATTGAAGTTGTATGCTTTAAAAAGTATATAAAGACAAAGAGAAGTAGAGTAAAGAATACAACAGAGAATTGAAGCGATAAACTGGTGTAATTATTTAAATATAAGATACATTAAATAACCTGGTATACATGTAAGTATGGTTGATATTAGTTTATTGTGGAATCATTGAATTCACCAATTGAAAACTAAGAATTTAGGTAATAGAATTATATTTAAATAGATGTTTGAAATTTTAAATGTCGTGAAACATTCCAATATCTTTCAATAATAAAAAAAATTCTCTACAAATAAGAATGAGAAGTTGAAAGTAGTTTTATCAATTTTTTAAACTAGATTCTGTAAATAAAAGAATAATGTAGTAAAGAAACGGAGTGAGATTTTTTATTCGCTTTAGCAGCACATAGATAGTAGTCACGCAGACAAAAATAACTGCGAGTGAAATGGGAATATCCTGCGTGCAATCAGGTACCCGAGTTGGCCTGGGGCTAAACTCCCCATTAATAATTGCATAAACGGAAACTTATTATGTAGGCAGATGATACAGAAATTTGATGTTCTGGATAAATTGATGGTAAATTTCAAATATGTATAGAAACTGTCACTCAGTTATAATTTAATTATAAACAACGAGAAGTGAATTGTGAATTTTATTGAATGCTTGTATTTAACGATCATACAATTTTTTAATAGAATGTGAGATACTGAAAATATTTGATGAACGGTTTACTGATAAAATCTCATTCTTTCATGTTTTCAAAGGTAGTTATTATTTTATCAATACATTATAAATATTAGCGTGGTAAAAGCATTTGTGAAAATAAAAGTTACCTACATTTTTCAGGAAGAAATCGAAATAAGGTACGTTATAAGTACATTGAAAACATCTTTAGGTATTGCAATTTTTCTGCAGAAATTTAATCGAGAGAGACTTACATTTAATACAACTAAATAATAATAAACATATCTTAAAACTTTTTGAAGACAGACGGCCAAAGAAACCGCTTGATCTTAAAGAGGACACTATGCTTCCATTCAGAAGTGACGAAATTTCCGAATAGAGATAATATAAAAAATGAATATAATACATCAAAATGCTATCACATGATACTGAATCTTTTGAAGACATTTTTTTTATATTATTTGTATAGAAATATTTCTCGGTGTTCATAAGATATTAATTCTTGTTCTGGATTAAAAGATATAAGTAAGGTCAGGCCAATGAGAAAGAACGTTGCAAACAGGTAAGACACATCACAAGTGCATTTATACCATCTTAACATTTGATACGTATATGATTATTAATTACTTTATGGCTATTAAAAATGACAGATGCATACATTTAGCCATTGCATTAATTATAAATGACGATTTTTGCTTATTATTGTATTGATGAAAGACACCTTGGAATAAATTGAATTTTTAATGGTTTTCAAATATTAAAATCATTGAAAATGAAATATTTGTTTATCTAGTAAATTCCAAGTATGCTGAGATTGTTTTTTATGGTGAGAAATCAATTTAAAAAGGCAATATGTATGTCAAATGTTATGATAAAAATATACCGTCTGAAAAATAAATAAAAATATTTGAAATTTAACTTTGTGTAGATAATTGGCAGCTTATATATTTGATAATGAACTAAGCATTGGTTGAGGAAACATAGAATAAAAAAAATAAATACAATCACGAGTGCAAATACTATGGCTAAAAAGTTTTTGCCGAAATTATTTCTATTGCAGCTAATAAATGTATTTGAAACAACTGGCGACATAATTTTTATTAATAATTTTTCATATTATATTGTTTTCATTCTGTAGCTGAAAAGTTCCTCTTGGGTTTGATAAGATTTTGGTTACATTCTTTTAAAAAATATCTGTTTTTTCTGTTATGAGTGATTTAAATTAATCAGAAAAAAATCCTTAGTGATTTGATCTTCGTGGTAAATACTGAGAAAACTCATTAACGAATTGTCGCTTTGAAGCCCGATATGTGGTGAAGAATTTTTTAAGGCAACATTTGAGAAATTCTGCATTTCAATTTAAGATAATGGTCATGGATTTTGTTTTGCAGAAAATTCGTTTCATTCTAATTTGCTTTCATTTTCACTGCAGTTTTTATTTTTTTTCTTAAATTAAGTGAACTATTTTCTTTTGTAATTATGTTTCATATGCATTTTTTCTGCTTTCCATATATATATCTTCTAATTGACTGCGCAAATAAATGGCGGATAATGAAAGTTCTTAAGAAGAATTATCTCCATCATTTCTATAATTGTGATGGATGAATAAACTGGAGTGAAAATTTTTATAGTTTCTACATCAGTCTTTCTTTCATTTAGAGTAGAATTCCTTGATGTTTTTCGTTCATGCGTTCTTTACGGAACAAAATCTTCTTCCTAAGATATAACCAAGAAGTAAAAAAATCAAATGAAATATTTTGAATCGTCAATGATGAAAAATTGCATTTGAAACTAATATTGACAGAACTTTAGAAATAGCTTATAAGTCCTATAAATTTTCTTAATTATTTTTAAATACTACACTGTGCTTAGATGAGACCAGATTGTCTTCTTATAAATAAGTAAATATTTTTTCATATAATTATTCCTTGAAATTATACATTATATTTAAATCATTTAAATGGATTTTATTTTAGCAAAAACAATCTCATTTCTGAGGCAAGTTTCGCAAAAAATCAATATTTCTATTCTAACAGTGAAAGTTTATATTTTTACCCGTATGTTTAAAGAATTCGGTTTTAATTTGCTATTCTGACTGACAGTCTTGCTTCTAAAATATATCCTTGAGAGAATGAAACATCGGACGTTTTAGGAAGACAGTGTCTAAAGATAAATGAAGAAAAATTTATTATGTGACAGCTCCAGACTCGCACGAAAACCAACCGAATGGAAGAAAGAGACAGAAGTCATGAGGGAAATCGTACACTTTTCGCTGCATAATACAGTTTTTGCAATATCTGCATTATTTTATCCTCACGCATTTTGTGATGCGAATATACTGCTAGTTAGCATAATTCATATTTTCCTTCTCTGATTACTTTTCTATATTTCTCTTTGTTGAAATTACGTATGGAGATTTACTGTGCAGGCTGGCAGTAACGTCATTACTATTTTTCCTTATCTTTTTTATTGTTAAAGACTATATTTTGTGCCTTTAAATTTATATAATTATAATTTATTTTTCTGTTGGTAACAAAATCAAAGACTTGTCCTTGATATTCTTCTTCTATTAAAACTGGTTTAATAACATTTAAAATGTTCTCTGTTTGTTCAGGTTTCTAATAAAATAATGACTCTGCTGAAAACCAATTTCAATTTTTGTTCATTGGATTTAAATAAATGCATCGTCGTTTTTGCAGGACATATTAATGTAAATATAAATACTTATATTTTTTATTAATTTTCTTCTAGTAAAATATAGCCATTTTCTCGAACATTTGTTTAAACACTTTTATCAAAAATGTCGATTCTGTTCATTACGAAAATTGAAATTGAATTCATTGAAAATACACATCTGGTGATTCAAGTGCAAATAGACAACAGAAAAACAATCTTGTCTGTTGAGTTATTTCATTAATACCAAGTAATATTTAAACCTTAAAACTCAACAATTTCGGAAGAATATTCGTTCAAAATGTCTGGCCAACAAATACAATGAAAAAACTAATACGTAGAAGTTTTCTATATGAATTAAAGATTACTGAATTCGACTGTAGCTGTCTATCACATCTTTCCACGTCTTTTTAATTTTATTTTAAATAACATTATTGTTGCTATATTTCAAAAAATAATAATCTCTCTAAAACTTTCTTAATATTTGCTTTAGACGTTTATTTTAGCAATATGTATAGTGAATTAGCTGTGTAGAAATTGCATCGAAATACTCTGAATAATTCCAATGATTATACGGATTTCTCCAGAAGCAAAATTGCTTGAAATCATGAATAAAGGATGAGCCAAATTGTAGAATGGAAATTAAAGTTAATTAAAACAAAGAATACAAACAAAAAGAATGAATTACCTAAGTTTTTTAAAAAAAATTAAATAAGAAGTATAGGAGCAGTATTACAAATTCATTGAATAATAAGAAAAAGATTCTAAAAAGATAGTTTTAGAGAATAATATATATCGCAGTTCTATCGTGTTATAAAATAACACACACACACACATATATATATGTGTGTGTGTGTGTTATTTCATTTTCTTATTCATATCATTTTGCTTATTACGACATTATAGGGATAATTTCATCAAAAATGTGATTACTTTATTTACGAAACGGTTATATAGTATACACAAGCTTTGAGAAAGAAGATACCTAAAATCATTTCAAAGTTTTCTAACTGGCAAGAACAACTTGTGTTCAGTTACATTAGGTGTTTTTACTCATCTCTGAATAATCCTTTAAACATAATTATTTGTGATCAATAGATAACATTTGTATTACTCATTCACAGATTAACTGTGTTTGTAGGTTCATATTTAACTTCCTGAGTGATTTAGGAAAAGCCAAAAATAACTTTAATAATTAAATTAGATGTGTAATAGGGGTCGTTAAGAAGTTAATACTGTTAAGTCCGGAGTTAAAAATGGAGAAAATTAATGTTTTTGATACACGAATTTTTAAAATTTTTGGTTCATTAACTTGATGTTCAAAAGTATATAAAGTTTTCTAATGCGGCAATAAGTAAATCCTTTAATAACTAAAAATAATATTATTAAATCCATTAAAATTTAGAAAATAAGAAAATTCCAACAGAGAAAAAAGAATTGACGTAACAACATTGGTCCTGATCGACTCATATAAATTATTATAAAAGTTATTTCTAAAATCAGCAGTAATGATTTCACATTATTTATAAGTGAAACTTTAATATCATATCTGTTGTTTCGTCTTTACAACTTACTTCGACACGTCTAATAAATGTTCTAATAATAATGATCAAAATTTCCAGAAAAATTTGTTTCAAATGTTTCCAAGCATTTTAAAAATAAATTTATATAAATACACTAAGAATTCTATCAAGAGACGAAGAACCATTACGCACCATTACTCACATTTTCTTATTAAAATTTCGCAATTTCCTTTAAAGCTTTGTTCATACAGATTTTTAATCTATCGACATCAAGAACAAAACGAATAAATCTGTTTATATTTTATATGTGATTTTGATTTTTATGGTATTTCGATTGTTTTCCAAAAAAATTTCATTACAATGAAACATTCCCTTGTAAGTTCACCTATCATAACTCAAAGTAACGACAACATTATTGTTTGTATTTTGATAAAGAAAATTCAGACAAAAATATTTCTGTCTGAATTTACTGCTTGAAAAGATATCATTTCCTGGTGCTTGTTTTATATTTTCCTACTATTTTAGAAAAACAAATCTCCATTTGCTATCATCTCTCTTTTTGGTTGTTTCATCACTGTCTCAAATCTCAATCAGAATTGTTTTGTACTTGTGTATATATTACAAATAGTTCGTAAATGGTCTTGGTTGTGAAACTACAGAGACATGAATGTAAGCATTTATTCATGCAAAATGTATCCTTCCGCATATGGACAAAGAAAGTTGGGATGTTTTGTGACAGCCCTCTTCTGAGAATTATTTTCTGAATATTATGATCTCGAAATTAAAAGCAATCGTTTGAAAAGGAAATTTATAAATAGTTAAATAGATTGGATAAAACTATATTCTAATGCTTTCATCTCAATATACTGGTGTTTAATTACAATTTATTGATAAGCTTCAGGTTAATTATATCAATTATTGCCTTAAATCGATTTTTCTTCAAAGTTTGAAAATATCATGCTAAATTAAACTTTAAAAATTTGTTTCGAAATTGTTATATTGAGTGTTATTATATTTTTTAATATTGATTTATGAATTCGATCTCAATTTGTGCAACTGAAAATGGCAATAAAGTAAATCCCGTACAGATTCGGCTTGGAAAGGATAGATTTGCTATAGAATAATATAGCTCCAAAATAATTTTATCTATCTTTGAATAAAACGTTGCATTAATGTGTAGAGTAAAGCAGAAAAAACAATTTTGGTGATAATCATTACATTTCTGTCTGTTAATTTGATCAAAATGCAAATCTTGAAAGCACTACTGTAATTTACAAGTACCCATTCATTGGATCAGCTGTAGAATTATTTTTTAAATACACCTATTCTATAACACTTCATGTTAATTCAAATAGCTTAATGCTATGACTAAAGTAATAGCCTACAAGTATTCTTTAATGAATTCTTCCCAAGATTTTTTGGCAAACATTTCTTCAACGAGAATTTACATTTCCACGTAAATGTAGTGATAATATTACTAAAAGTTTAAATTAAATATATATTAACATCCCATTTTGTAGCACGAGGGCTATTTTGGGACGGACCTCGTTGTTTTGATTTTATTATTAACATAAATATAATTGACAATTTTCTACTAATCCAATAGTTAACACGATACGGAAGAAAATAAATTAATTGTAAAATTTGAATTTTGTGAACTCATAATTTCATAAAATGCATAGGACGTGTCTATCAACACCAGAAGAAAATTTCTAAAATTCGACGTTTAATAAAATTAAAGTGGTTGTAGAATATTTGAAATCAGAAATAATACTAGAATTTAAAATTTTTTAATTATTTTTCAATAATCTTTTAAAAATGTTGAATTTGAATTCAGAATTTTCTCAGCGTTAATTTTTATATAATATAATTCAATTATACGATGTCATATGAAAACGTGGAGTTCAAACAAAAACTTTGTAAAAAACAGTGGACGAAGAATTTGTATGTGAAATTGAACATCATCTTTTTTGATTTAAAAATAGTGTTTTCAAAAGTTAGTTTCTGTCCAAAATATTTTACAAATAGATTAGTAAATATAAAATCTGAATTCAATCATAAATTTGAAAGTTTTTATAAAAATATTTAATTCTAAAACATTTTATATCTAACTTCTCTGAATTTACTGCGATGCGTAAAACGCATTTGGTAGATATGAAATAAGCTATGACACAAATTGAATGTGTAATTATCGTGATATTATTCTGTAGGCTATCTATCTTCTTTTGAATTCCCTTCAAAACCAACTGAATTTCTAAAGGGTGCGACACAAATAGCCTGCGACGCCTCTAAATTTCGACCTCACACTGACTGTCAGAGAAGAAATCAAGCATTCATCGACTTCCAGTATTAATATATAGTTATTTATTAAGGCATTTTAAACATAGGAACCAGAATATTGTGACATCTCAAATAATATCAAGGGCATCCGAAAAGTTTCTTTACATTTTAAAGAAATATTAAAAGAAAATTAAGCAAGGATATGCACTTTAGGATTTCGGTATTCGGTGAAGAACCGAAGATTTCTGACAGTGTTTAGAACATTTCAATGTCGTCAAGCAACGAGTCGGTAAGAGATTTCCAAACAAGTTCTGTCAAGAATTGGAGAAGAAGCACATTGTCATGCATCTGTTATAATATTCGAGAATTGTTTGTCTTGAAGTGAGATTCTAAACTATGAAGTCTGAAATTTACTTTGTACCGGTGTTACTGAATTATATTCGGCATGCCATTTAACAGATCTGGTGATTTCCAGCGGTGAACCTATATTGAAACAAGCACAACAATGTGAAGTAGGAATATGATCATCTTAAATAGGTTTCTGTTTAGAGCCCGCAGCAATTACCGATAATACCATCGATACGAAATTATATGATCTGTCTGTCAGACATCTCAAAAGCTATAGAATTGATGCTTTGAATTAATTTGGGCTGCCACATCCATTAGTAAACCAATTTTCAGTTGTTTATAAGTAAAATTATAAGTAAAATATTTATTTAGTTGTTTATTCCGAAACTGGAAACACTTAAAGGTTAATATATATATATATATATATATATATATATATATATACTTTATATATTCTCCAACATTTTTTTAAGTACTTTATAGAAGAACAAATTATGTGTTTTTATACTCTTGCATTCTTAAAAGAATGTTAAATTAAATTATTGGGGTTTATGAAATTATTGTTTGCAGTTTTGATAACAATGTAACGATACAATATTAAATTATTTAATGTGATTGGTAAGCAAATAAAATAAGACATAAATCTTTAAGAATAAAATTAAAATAAGATACAACCAAAGCTTCTGGAGCGCTCAAGAAATCAAAAAAACATTGAAAAAGCAAAAAAAACACGTAACAAAATGGAAGTTCTTTAGAAATTTAAATTAAACAATGAATAAGTTTAAAGAATCCACCAGATGAACTTCATGAAGGCCTCATCTGAGAGGATTCAAAATAACAACAGGAATACTCTTCTGTATTAGATTCTGACAAAATGTCAAGAAAAAATCATCAAGAATTTCACTGAAATCCTATAAGACACAAAGCATTCCGTTATTCAGAAGAAGAAGAAGTAATCAAGAATTCCTCAAGAGAAAAATATCCTTAATGCCAATTAGTAGAATTAAAAAGGACAAAAAACTTACATTCTACCACCACTGGATGCAGCAACTTGCACACTCGCTTTGAAAATGACGCCGATAAGGCATAAAAGAACGCTATGACGAGTAAAATTAAACGAGCGAAGATCCATCTGTTGAGAAATATGTAAAATAAAATCCTCCAAACATTTATAAATAAAATATCTCTGGCCACAGAAATTGACAGGAAAATTGTCAAGTTGTAAATTTTTAACAGATAATCAGCCGCTTTTTTAAAAGATAATTTATTATTGTCGATTTTTTTCATTCGCAAAGTCTGTGAAAAAAGCAAATTTTTTAATATTTTTATGTTGACATCTGGAACGAAATTTAAAAGTGCAAAAAATTGAATTCAAATTTTTTCCTTTTGTCATAGATTCCAGCTGATAAATCTCCATTTATAATTTTAATTTCCAAATATAAAACAATTACAATTACTAGAGTTATTAGTAGTTTTCATTAATTTCAATTCTCTAAGATGGGAATTAAAGACGAAATCAAAGTTTTCTGAATTAAATAATATAAAACCATCAATGTATCGAAAGCCGAGAAAAAATAATCCTTAACAAGATTTCTTTCAGCTGTATGAAGAAAAACATTAGCCAAAGTACTTGAAAAGGAGCTACCCATAGGAATGCCATGAGCCTGCCTGTAGAAATTATTGCCATTATAAATGTAATTTTCACAAATATTGAATTTGCAGAGTTCAAACCATTTAGTTTTTTCAATAAGATCATAATTAAGGTACAAATCGTACAAGGTGTTGCATGCATCAAGCAATTTTTCCTGCGGCAGACTAGTAAAAAGATTTTCGAAATCAAATGTGTGCATATATTGAATTTTATAATATTTTAAAAAATTCAAAACTTCAGTGTTACTGTCGATAATAAAATTTTCCTGATGCTGAATTTTAGCTAAAATAATTTGAAGAAATTTAATGAAGAATTTTCTTATATGATAGTTATAACTTCCAGTGCTACATGCAACAAACCTAAATTTTAATGGCTTTTTTAATATGATTGGGACATTTTAGACGAAAGCATGATATACTAAGGTACTTCTATGGAGATAATTTACATTGTAGCATCAGAATGCTTTTATTTCGAAATAAATGCTTACTCTGACAGTTTTAATAATGTGCTTGATTTTAAAATAAAACATTTCTTTGTGACAAAAACGGAAAAAAGCTTATCTTTTCATACATGCGACATCTCTAATAGAAGATCAAATATGATCTACCCAAGAATGGGCAAGACAAGTAGTCAAAGTTTAAAAAAGTTAATATTGATTACATTTCTTTATTTAAGAATAAAAATATATTTTCATAAAAAGCCCATATAGAGTTGCTCGGTATGCACAGTCATAAAGTCTCTCAACGGGTTGATTCCAAAAAATAACCTCGAATTTAAAATCGTATAAAAATAAATATTATTATATAAAAATTAAAATAAAATTTTAAATCGAATAAAAAATATTTGAAAAATGAAAATTTTTTTTGAAATTTGCAAAAGAATTTATTCCAAAAATAATAATGTAAAATCATGCATACCGAAAATTCAAAAATGTTTTATGTGACTGACACAAGAATCCTAATCTCTGACTGATAATTCTTGCAGCATATCCTGTGTTAATGCTTAAGTCGATATTATGGTTTTGAATTTGCAATTGTTCATTGGGATTTCTGGTGGAAAGTTTTGATTTTTATATATTTTCCATTTAAAACATTCGAACTGCAATACATCATTGGAAAGCAGTCGAATTATTAACATATCATGATTGCAATTCGACCAAATATAAAAGCAACCAGCGACAGTATAAACAATTAGAGTTAGTAAAATCAACAATCACAAGATTAAGAAAACAACACATTAAACAGAATGAATAAAATTAGACATCAAAACAGCAGAAGGCATTGGCAATGCTCAACAATAAAGCTACGAACTGTGGCAACTTAATTCAATCTCGTTTATAAGAAGCGACGTCTTCATATATATACATATATTCCACAGGAATATCAAAATCACCATCAGAACTAAATAATGTTGAAAAATACATTTATCAAGAATCAAATTTAGATCCAATAATTTTAACAATAACATTTTGGAACAGTTAAAAATGGTAGGTTTATTTTAGTATATAAAATACAATTAAACGCTTCTGGTACCATCTACTCCCGTAATTCCACATCATGAATTTAAATTAACAGTAGAATTTTGAAAATTGACTGGGTTAAACTCTTTACGATTTGATAAACAAACTTTACTTTAGAATTCCACCATTACATTAATTCTATAACAGAACGTTAGGTCTTTGGTAGTGAAGAAAATTTTTTTCAAAATCCGGGTATTCTCTTACAATTTCCTTGTATATAATGTATATTATTTACACCTATAAATTGAGAGAGAGAAAGAAGTAGAGGAAACGAGAATCAAACTTATGGCCCTTTATTTCTCATCAACAAACGATTCTATTCTAACATTCCATCATAAATCAAATACCTTCAATGAAAACTCACAAAATTAGAGATTCGATAAATATTAAGAATAATTTAATGATAAATGATGCCATCTTAGTTAAAGAAAATGTTTGAAAGGATGTCCATATTTCAAAGAGTTCACTTATCTTTTCTCATCAGTTACTTAAAACTTGCTTATCCAACGATTAATAAGCTTTCTTTTTAACTCTTGGTATACTTATAATATCCATTGTTTATACTACGGGTATCTATACAGAAATTAAAAAAAATAGTTCATCTAATGCGAGTACAGTCATTATATTAATCATTTCAGCAAATATAATATAGTTTAATTACCCGAATTATGCACCATTCAAAAATGCATTTCATTAAAATGAAACCACTTAAAGCTATTTTTGCCAAACATTACACAATATTTTAATGCATTAATACTCAATAATTGCTGTTTAATGATTCTAAATACACTCTAGTTCATTAAAAACAAATTAAAATGCCGCTTGTAATTAAAGAAACCCATTT
This sequence comes from Araneus ventricosus, assembly GCA_013235015.1. Classification (NCBI taxonomy): domain Eukaryota; kingdom Metazoa; phylum Arthropoda; class Arachnida; order Araneae; family Araneidae; genus Araneus; species Araneus ventricosus. The sequence goes on from BGPR01003428.1 coordinate 46,193, forward strand.
GGAAATATTAAAACACTAAGAATTATTTACTTTTTTAACACAGAAAAAAATGAAGTCAAAGCATATAAACGAGCAACGCTACATGTCTCACCACCATTCGTATAGTTAATTGATTAAATTAAAATACAATCTCCAGAAAAGAATTTTATCCTGAGAATTTTTTACCCGATTTTCTGAGTGAACGAATTCATTAGTTACTTCAATCAGTCTCTCCTAAATCGTTCTTTGAAAGAAATCTAGAATGAGAACTTTCTGATGCCGCCAGATTTGTAGAAAATGGAGAGCATTAGTCTTTAAATCTTTTTGTTCTGCTGCACTTCTTAATCTCTTCTTACTTTTTTTCTTTCGTAAGTCTTTTACTTAAAGCGCAGCTCTTTGAAAAATAAAAGAGAACTACCACTTTTCGAGTCCAAGTAATTTTTCGAATGAGAATGCGGGGACTGTAGTTGATTCTCATGTGTTTCATTTAAGATCCGACAGTTTCTGTCTAACTGAGTGTAAATCACTTCCGTAATGATTGTATAATGTTGCTTGATAAAACGTCTAAGGGAAATGACATTTTTTAGGATGCAAAATATAAAAAACAGAAAAGATATGCTAAACGGTGCAACTAAATAGCAGAAAGTAAGAAAATGTTGGCTCTGATCGAATTTATTAACATCCTTTATTTTAAAATGAAGTTTTATGTGACTTCAGAAAATTTATTGTTGTATTTCAATTAAATTTTTGTCCTGTTCTTGACTCAGTGATTCTATATGAAGTGATTTTACTTTCGGTTTTAAACAGTAAGACATTTTTGACAAACTAAGGATCCTTGACCCTGGCTTTAAAGTTCTTATATTGTATATTTTTAAATTAGCATCATAAAAGTATTACTGTTTACGAATGAGAAATGTACTTATGCTAAATTGATATCACATTTAATCATTACGTATAATAATTCCCTGGGAAGGGGTACTTGATCCTGCATGAAAAGAATACTTAAATCCTTACAATAATACTTATGCATAGAAAACTCAGAGTTTAAAAGTCAATCAGCTAAGTTAAAACGAGTTTATAGAAGAGTTTTAATTGTCATCGAATATAATGAAACTAATTTTCAAAATCAAATACTATAGCAAGAATAGAGCACAATTTGTATTAATAAAAATCTCTTTTTAAAAAATTTAATACAAATTTAAATAATACTGAATGAATTAAATAATAAAATTAAAGTATTCGTACAGGGAATCTAGACACGTCGTTACCGCACAGTAGAATTATCATTTTTGAAAATTAAATTAAAATGAAATAGAACGAAACTGAAATCCACGAATCTAAAAAATGATGTCCGAAACTGTAGCAAATTAAAAGTTTTACTCTCATAAAAAATTGATCAAAGTAGAAATAAAAGAAGAAAAACATCTTCTACGAGATGAAGAAAATTTAAGCCTAATAAAGAGGCAACCTCAACTAAAATGGTAAGACATAAAATATAATTAGATAAAAAGAATTAGATTAAAATAACAAATTAATACAACACGTTTATCTGCAAGCGAAGAAAATATAATAAAAAGTAGAATTTCAATACATTTAAAATTACATATTATATTATTTTTTATATTTGAAATTATCATATTCAAAAGAAATTTCATTCTTTATATATTTATTTACAAACTGTTTTGAAATAAAATTCTTATATAAAACTCGACTACGAAAAATACTTGAAAATAAAAATGATGATTCTAAGAACCATCCATCTTGATTGTTTGGGTTGTTCTCCTGGCGAAAAACTCAACTGCACCAGAAAATTGATCCTAGCCAAAAATTATACTTTAGTCGATATGAACATCGAATTTCCAATATATGAAAAAACGGTACCTATACTACTTTAGCTTTATGAAGATTTTTTTTGAGTCGCATAAAGTATCTTTAACTAGCTACTGGCAAATATTGTAAGCGTATTTAATATTATGCCTGACAAAAGCATGACTGTAACATATTTATTGTATAACAATGCGTGACATCAGATAAGTGGCAACAGTAAGATGTGTGCTACTTTGAATTTGATTTTTAGAAATTGTCGAGAGAGAGACGATTACGAGTACGGTACGATTGAACGAAGTTACGTTGTATGCAGTTAGGAAGTGTGATATTTCTGTTTTAAAGTTCTAATAAATGTTTGTTTTGTCTTAAAAGAAGTCTTATGAATGTCAATCGAGAAGCCAACAGAAATCAGAAGTGGGATGAATTAGAACCCTGTGACTGAAATTCTCATCGACAGTTAAGTAAGACGGAAGGAGTTTGAAATTTAAAGTACGTTACGAAGTTTTTTTGTCGTTATTTGTAAATAAAAGTGTAGTAAACTACGAAAATGTCTATCTTCGCTGGAGCAAGGAAGTGCGATTTGAAGGTATTGGCTGAAGAACTTGGAGAAACGGTTAATGACAGCCATAAATTGAAGGATTTGAAAAAGAATATTTTGGCGAGCAAAGAGTACGATGAAGAAAGCGCCAAGGAATGGATGAATACGATCATCAATGAAAGGAAGGAAAGAGAAGAAATTGCTGAACGAAGACGTCAAGACGAAATCCAAATTGCTGAACAGAAAAGACAAGAAGAAATTGAACTAAGAAAACTAGAGTACGAGGAACGGAAGCGAAAGGATGAAATGGATTTTGAGCTACAAAAAATACGTCTTGGAGCAGAAGGTAGGTCTTTAAATTCAAATTTTGTCGCCAATCAAAACGTAAACAGTATGCAAATTAAGCCAAATTTAGAAATTCATCATCTGATACAAAAATTTAATTCCGATGAAAACGATATAAGTTTATATTTAATTATGTTTGAACGTCTGACCAAACAAGCTGAAATATTAGAAAACACTTGGGTAACTCAGTTGCTTGGCTTATTGCCATATGACGTTGCTCAGTTAATCGCAAGAGAACCAGATGAGATTGCAAACGATTATGGCGAATTTAAAAAGATATTGTTGAAACGGTATAAGTTAACGCCAGAAAAATTTCGCCAAAAGTTTTTTATGCATAATAAAAATTTAGGAAGTACCTGGAAAAACTTTGCCTATGAATTAAGAAGTTTTTTTAATGAATGGGTCAATGGAGTTAAAGCAGATAGTTTTGAAAAGTTGAGCGATCTTATCATAACGGATCAGATTAAACGTAAAGTGACTCATAAAAGTAATAGATCATTTTATAGATAAATGGTCTAAGCTGAATTCGTCAAATGATTTAGTTGAAAAACTGGTCGACTATGATACTTTGAGGTCAACTTTCAGGAGTAAACAACCACGAAAAGAATGGTATTACGACAAGCAGAACTCCTTTAAAGATGATTCAGCTTTTACAACCAACGAAAAGAAAAGGCTGTACGGTATTACACATAACGAGAGGGGTGAACCAAAATGCTTCCACTGTTCTAATTTAGGGCACATTGCAAGGAACTGTTCGATACCAAAATCAGTTTTAATATGCCGAAAAGGTAATGAAACAGGCCATAAAATTATAAACTGTGTCGCCAAGGAAACGGATCAATCAAGTGATGAAAGCTTATCTGTTAGACTAGTTGGCGAGAATTCAGACGAGAATAATTCATTTTTGAAGAAAGCGAAAATTAATAATTGTGATAACGTGCAAGCTTTAATTGATATTGGAAGTTCGTGTTGTCTCTTAAAGATTTCAATTGCTCAGAAACTTAAACTAAAACTTGAACGTGCTGTCAATAAAATATACTCTTTTAAGATGTTAAAGGAGTATGTATAAATTTCGGAGATCAAAAGATGCCTGCATTAACGTCTATTGGAAGAATTAAAGCCGATATTGAAGTTGATAATGTGAAGGCCGAAAACATAATCATATACGTTGTTATTGATGGTGCTCAGTCAGTTCATCTTATCATAGGACGGACATGGCTTGATCTCCCTCATATTACTTACTCAAAAACAGGAAACAGAGTTTATATTGGATACCATGAAGATGAAATATTTAGAAACTTTCCGATTGATGAAAAGGTAAATCCAGTCTGTCTTAAACGTCTTGAAACAGCTCAGTCAGAGAGTGAAAGTTTGCAGATTAAAGACACTTCCCAGCAGAAGATGATGGGCAATTTAGCGGGTGATCTCAAAATGGTAAATAATGAACTGCGACTTCTACAAGGAGATATTAAGAACTTTAAGGAAGAGCGACAATCGTTGCTTCTTCAAATCCAGAAAAAGGATAAGAATGTTGACAACTTGAAAAGCATCAACAATTCTTCAGTGAAAACGAATTCATATTACGACAAAAACAAGTCAGGTAAAGTATCGTTTCGTAAAGGAGACATCGTGGCAGTTAGAAGAAAACCTAACACGACAGGTGAATCAACAAAGACGCAACCACGATACCGAGGACCCATGGTTGTAACACAAGTACGCTCTAGTGACACATATAGAATCTCACAACTAGAACCTAGAAATGGCCGTCCTTATGCTAGAATAGTTCATGTCAGTCAGTTAAAAGCCTGGAGAAGCTGGAATGAAGACGATGATGACTCTAGTGCGAATTCTCATAATAAACCTGAGATGCAAAGATCCAAACGAACTGTACGAAAACCACTGCGTTATGGAGATAAAGACAGAAAGAACTTTTTTAAATGTTATATTTTCACCTTATTTTATCTTCTATGAATGTATATTTGTTTTGTTTTTGTAATGATATTATTGAATGTAAACAAAATGTGGTTCAATTGAGGTCAATTGAAAAGTCAGGATGGTCGACTGTAAGCGTATTTAATATTGTGCCTGACAAAAGCATGACTGTAACATATTTATTGTATAACAATGCATGACATCAGATAAGTGGCAACAGTAAGATGTGTGCTACTTTGAATTTGATTTTTAGAAATAGGCGAGAGAGAGACGATTACAAGTACGGTACGATTGAACGAAGTTACGTTGTATTCAGTTACGAAGTGTGATAGTTCTGTTTTAAAGTTCTAATAAATATTTGTTTTGTCTTAAAAGAAGTCTTATGAATGTCAATCGAGAAGCCAACAGTATCTCTAATTTGAATTATTCTAAATTATTTTAAGATTGAAGAACTTAGAATTAAGATATTGCACAACAGAGTGCATAATTAAAACTTGGAGACATTTCCATTCTTCACACCTTCAAGAGCAAAGTTCAAACTTAAAGATAATTGCAAACTTAAAGAAAAATGCGAAATTTAATTCGGGGCTCTTAAAAAATATTCACCTACACACCGTTGCTGTGGCTTTTCATATTGGAATCTAAAGCGCTTCCAACACACCATATAACCATAAGACAAATTAGGTTGGCACTCACAAATTACCAACTATCTCACAATTTGAGGAAACCATGTAGGTTGAAGCTTTCCTTAATTTCCCCTGCAAATTGTAAAAATATTAAATACTGCGGTAAAAATAAAACATGTTCAGGATTAAAATATGCTGAAAATGCTCATAATGAAATGGAAACAGATATAATCTTGCAAAAAAATAAAAAGACAGGGATGTGGAATTTTATGAAGAAAGTCATCGAGATTGACAGATGTCTGAAAAGAGAATTTTGAAGATTCAACCGAGTATTATCCAACGTAATACGCCCGAAAGATATGAGGTATTGACAAACTGTCTAAAATGTAATGTCTTTTCCAAACAACAGTGACTGTGTGTGAATCAAGTATGGGCGTTTCTCAAGTGAGTGTAAACTGTATTCAATTTATTGTGGGGTTAAGGTTGGCAACACTTAATATTGGTCTTAATGGAGCAAATCTTGCTTTCGGTTTAGAGCTCCCATTAAGTTGCCTACTAAGAATGGAATATGTTTTTAACATATCTGTTATTATTGGTTAATAGAAATGAACAGTTGAAGTTACTTCTTCTGGACTTAGATAACTTTTCAAAGAAAGGAAGGAAAATAGAAAAGAATATTTATTAAAAAAACTGACATGCAAGTTAGTCATGGATCTTTTAAATACTAAAAGTTAGTAGATGTGCAATTATGATGAGATGTTAAAGAATCGAAAATTTTTAATGTATTTGAATGAATGATACAACTGTTATCTGGGTTATTGGAAATTTCTGATAATTTTTGAAAGATAGCGTTTGAAAACACAACGAGATGTTCAACAACGGGAAAAATGTTGTAAACGACGCACCAGCTCAATGATGTTTGATTTATGTGTGTTTAATGTGACAAATATGCACAGATAAATAATGTTTAAAGCATTTGGTTTCAAAGTCATGCGTTACTGAACTTGGAGTAGATCGAAAATTTTAATTGCATTTTTATTTCAATTTTATAAATTCATGGAATGTTCTATATAATTAATGCACGACCCAGTTTCAGGGGATTTATGTAAGTTTAACTAATGTTTCCATAAATTAATAGTTGGGTAACTTAGTGCATCCCTTCGTGCTGTTGGATGAGCTCTCAACCCAGAGGCATCATTATGCCTTACACCCTTCTTGTTCTTCTGACTAATGTTGGGCTTTTCTCTTGGTTATTATCAAATTTGCTGCAGGTGTTATTCTGAAGGATCTGCAAAATCTCTATTAACATTTTCATTCACTACATATTGTTGTTGAAACTAAAACATCTATCTACCAATTTTAAACGAGCTGAGAAAAATCATCGACTTCTTCATAATTCGTTTTGATATATTTTTTATACGTCGTGTTCCCAAAGATTAATGAACAATTCAGGTTCCAAAATGGTACTATTCAAGCTCATAAGAAAGTCGTCTAAATTAGCATTTTCTCTAACATACAAGAAATTATCCATTTCATTATTTAGCCTCCCATTCTAATTTTTGACAGAAGACATATGTGTCAGCGAAAAGATAATATTGATCATCTTTTATATTAATTTTCATTAAATTTATTTTGATAAGATATCACAATTGATTCTGTAAATTTTATTCAGTGAAAATATTAATTGTTCTAGGAATTGATTCTTGAAATGAATTATTCAAATTTTTGTTACAATTTTATTAAGTGATCCACATCATATATTTTTAGTCATTTTATGTATACCTTCACGCATCCAGCTACGCAAATTGGCCCAAAATTAACGGCTGTATCATTTCAACTCTTTATTCAACCAAGAATTCTTCCAAATATCATTCTCTTAATAAGAAACAAATTAAGGAGCATTTAAATAAATTTTATTCTGAAATAAGATAAAGAATTAAATTTAAAAAATATTTACCTTCTCAACATACAAATATATCTCCATATAATGCACGGATATTGTTACTGGCTTTAATACTTAGGTAACTGGATTTTGATAAAAGAATATAATGTTACAAATTGCTTCAAATAATCAATTTATTCATTATCTTATAATGCATTTCAATCCAGTTTCGATATTTTTGGTGCTTCAAATTTCAATTTCGAAAGCTAGACAAATAAAACTAATTAATGACACCTATAGAAATGTGTGCCTTAGCAATAAAAATTATTTTCTGAATCTCAACCCTTTGCAGACAGATGACATTTTAGAATACTCAGATCAGGTTGGCGCACTTTATGCGCCATCCCGTTTCTTTCAGCTGTAAGCATATTTAATTTTACACAACTTTATTTCTTGTGGTATAATAAGATTAGAGGTTGAATGAATGGATGATTCAAACATTTGTGATCGAGTTTGAGTCTTTATATTCTTCATAAATTGGATTGTCCGCCAAGTCAGACTCAGAATCAGTTTTTTAGCTTGATGTGATCAATCACTTCTTCATCAAGATATAATGCATCAGATTTGTCCTCAGCTAGCATTTTCTTGCTTCATTATTTCAGAACAGCTGAATACAGGGATAATTTCATGCTGTTTCGTGATAGCCAGGTTAGGATATGGAGATCACTCTGTCCATTCTCAAGCACGATCAGACGAAACTGTCTGATTTTTGTCCGTGGAAATTATCGGAGAAAGTAGTAGAAATGTTAATATGAGGTTAGAGAGGTGGCTAGATCTCCACCTTTGATAGTTTTTATTCAGCCTATGGTGCATGCCTACTGGCGCACTCTATACGCCGCACCTGTCCGCAAATGGTTAATATTAAATTGAAAAAATTATTCTAAAATAATATTATTTCTTCTACAACACAGTTACAGATAAAATATGCTTTTGAATTACAACATATGAAGGTATTTTCATCCCAATGCATCTAATAAAACTTCATATAAAATCATCCTCTATAGATTAATTTTTTATGTTCTTTACCGAATGGTATATATAAATTGAAAAACTAATTAATAAATCCAGTCTTTTGGTAGGATTAAACAATAGTTACTGACATGAAGTAGGAAAAATATTAAATTTTTACGGTAAACAAAGACCATAAAAGTGATAAGTACGTTCAACTAGAAATCATTTTAACTTGAATGTCAATAATATCTAATAAATTTTGATAGCATGCGATATGATTGCAAATCGAAATGCGCCTGTAACTCTTAGAGTAACATTTGAAATGTACATAAAACAATCTTCTTTTGGGATAATTATATTTTTACCTATTCAAGACTTCCACAGCCTTTCTTTAAATCATCTTTGCTCACAAAATCAGTGCTTTTATTTACGACATCCCAAATCCAGGTATGTAAACTAAGCTTGCTGATTGCAAATCAAAATGCGCCTGTAACTCTTTTTCAATTTAAACAAAACGCTATTCTTTCAGGATAATTATATTTTTATCTATTCAAGACTTCCACGGCCTTTCTTTAAATCATCTTCGCTCACAAAATCAACGCTTTTATTTACGACATCCCAAATCCAGATACGTAAACTTAGCGAAAAGTAATCCTTCGATCAATTCGCCTTTGCACTAAGTGTCTGATTAATCGATTCCAATCTGATTTGGAGAGCAGGTTGCAGATGAATCAAGTCACACGATAACAAGCCCTCTTTTTTCATGCTCTTCTATCGACCCATTGTAACTTACTTTACTCCTGCTGTTCTTTTTTTCCCTGTACCCCATCTTTTTTCTTTCCTATTTTAGCCCCAATGGATTATCTTCGATTGATCTCGTTATCAGATGGGGAGTCGTTTACGGCTGGAACTCCAACGGTCCGCTTCCTCTCATTTGTTCTTCCTTCCTGGGTCTGCTTGAAATGGGAAGTAAAGAAGATGTCAGACAACCTTTCGGCGAATGAAATCCGATTACTTAACGGAAGAACCCCAAGATTGGAAAGTGTGCCTTGTTTCAGGTCGGGAAGAATCTTTGGACGTACTTTATGGCCGGAATCGGAAACGAATCAGGATTGATAATGATGGTTTTCTCGTAAAAGAGTTTAGACTTTCTTTTTTTTAAAAAATAGGAAAGTTGTGAAGGCTAGTAATTGGCGAAATGTTTTCATTCCTGTCATAAAAAAAGATAAGATTTCAAAACTCTTCAATCCTCAACATGGACAAGCGAATCTGTTGTCGTATTATCATTCTATCTTTTAAGAAATTTAAATCATTCTTACAAAAAATTTATTTCTTATTTTTGTATTCAATGGTAGATAAATATTGAGAGAATACTTATAAAATCAAAAAATTTTGATCCATGTATTTCTAATTATTTCTTGTGAAGGTGTACTTTATCTGAATACATATTATTAATTTTATAATGTTTTGTGCAATATTTAAAAATAAACTTCCGAAATTTAGTGCATTGAAGAATGTATGAAACTATAATAAATATATATCTTGGATATTCCTAAATATCTATGTTTTACTGATACTGACTTAAAAACTGATTATTAGAATACTTAAAAAAAATGAATATTTAAGCATTGAAATTATATAATTATATTATTATTATATTGTTAAAGAAGCTTCACAGGAAGATTTAGCGAGTGAAAAGAATATATCGCTCACTCATTGCTTTCTCATCATCACAATTATTATATAATTATTCGTATCCTGTTCAATAAAAAATGTGAAACGGAATTAAGAAAATTAATAATGCAGATTCACATTTCCAAGTATTGTTTTCCTAGGAAAATGAGTATACTTCGTGTTGTGGGATTAAAGATAAGTCAGTTGTGAAAGAAAGGAAATTCATATTTTCAGTTCCAATGGTGTGAGGCGTGCAAAAGTTGCTTAATAGAAGAGTTTAAAATGCATGTAAAAAGATCGAAAAACCCGTTCAAAAGGTTTCAAGTATATTATTTAGGATTAGCTTTATAAACGTCTTCAAACATTGGAAGCGTCATCTGACCTTGGTTCAAAATTGCGAGGTCCGTCCCAAAATAGCCCTCGTGTGGTTCCAAAACGGGACGTTAATATAACTAAAACTAAAACTAAATCAAACATTGGAAGTTATATTGACTGAAAACAAAAAGAAATATAACTGCTCTTTTTCGTGTTTCTGTTTTGAAATATATGTTATAGCTGCTCTAAAGATAAAATATGGCAGATAAAGTGTTTATGGTAACATTCTAGTAATCTAAGATCTGAATCTGGTAAGACAAAACAAGATCTATTGCATTACAATTGATTCAACGAAATGAAAAAAATGTTTTTTTAAATTCCCTCCCCCGGAAATTGTATTCTTTATTTCTCCCCAGTCACACAGTTTTGTGAATTTTCTTTATTTGACTGGGTTCACATTGTAAATTGATATTTTGTAATAATGTCATTGTTCGGGATTATTCTGAGATGTATTTACATTCCACCACTGTTGTTAGAAGTAGTATATGCAATAGTTTGGTGTATTGTTGTATAAGTTATTGTATAATACGGACTTATAATTTTACGTTTCCTAAATCCACCCAGTACTTCTTGTTCCTGGAGACTGGGGGCTGTTTCCTTTCGTGCTAACGGCAGCCTCTCTCTCTATCTCTTTTTTCTCTGTTTAATCATTACTATTCCCCACCGTCCCATTAAGGGTCTTATACCCCTTTGGGTTGGCCGGGTCGTTGTGGGTTTCTTTACTTTTTTACCCTATTTGTTGAGTACTACATTTTTGTTTCGTTGAAGAATTTTAATTGAAAACATATTCCATTCCTTTTCTGGATACACGTTTAACATTTAAAAAACATTATGATTGTAAATTTAATTTAGAAAATCAGCTACCTAATTAAAATAGCACTCTGAAAATATTTCTGAATAAGTCCTCTGAAATTCAGAATAACAAGAGAGTAAATGGAGAATTTAAATAGAATGACCTTGAAAGAAGTGGATCATATACATTTATCTTTTCAGACATATTAGTGTAGACATTTTTGAAATGGAAAATCCATTGTAATGAATATAATATTACTTTTCTCAGATAATTCGTTCATATGAAAAAATAGAATGTTAGTTAGAACGTAATTTTAACTTTTCGTGAAAGAGAAGTTTATTACATTTTAAATTTAGAGACAAAGTGTTTTTCCGTACTTCCTACTGGAATTTGTATAAATCGGGGATATCTATGTTTCCATTTTAATAATGCCGCCATTCTGTACATAATAGTCCCTGTAATTCTCAGTACGGAGATACGGTCTTCTAAATATTGGATTTAAATTCTATGGTGAAATGAATACGAAAAGGTTATGGTTTATTTTTTTGGGAACTTGCATTGACACAGATATCGTCAGTGGATTTAATTATGAAAGGGTGCTTTTATGAAACCTTAAAAGTAATTTTTAACCTGTTAAATTTCCTAAATAAACCGGATGTCACTTGAAATTTTATTAAATGCATCTTGTATAACTACGCAATAGAAATAATTTTCGTAAAATTATTTGAATATTTTAAAAATGCCAAATATCTACAGCTCGCAATTCCTGTACTGTCTTTATGTTTCAGAAAGTTACAAGTGGGTCGTGACATTTTTTCAATAATCAATCAAATATAAATAGCACAAAAAACATTGGTCTAGTGAATAATTTGATAAAGCAATTGTAAGAAAGCATATGATATATCCGTGACAACCAGCTCCAACGAATTTTCGTGACACGAGAAATATGTAATTATTTCTATCGTAGCTAAAACACTTGTTGGATGCAAAGTAACATGGAGCTTTTATTTTTTAAGTTCATTTATTATGTTTTAATTCAGTTAGGAATCAAAGCTTTGTTTTCGATTTTTAGATACTTAGTTATACTAGACAATGTAAATATTGCAAACGCATATAAAAATGAAATCAATTTTGTATTGAATAAAAAACACATTATGATTATTTGTTGACTGGTTCGAAATTACTCCTAGGTATATTCTCTGAAAGACGACATAAATGAAACACAACTGGAACGGTATTTTGTTTAAAATTCATGAGTATAACGCGTGCTTTTTAGTAAAAAGTTTAAAATGCATTATTCGGAATTTCATTTAATTCTTTTTTAAAAAATTATGAATACTAAGATAACTCTGCACAGTTCTTTTTGCTCAGAACTATGTTTTGATTATCAATTCAATAAAGAATATTTTGAATAAACTACATTTAATTACTTAATTAGGGATTGAATTGAATTTTTATGTTTTGTTTCAAAATATATTTCATTAGATACTGATATCTTTTAAAAAATTTTGAATTCATACAGAAATGCTATAAATATTTTTATCTTTAAACGTCAAGCGACATATTTTTAAATCTATAAAACGTCTTTCGTGCTTAAAAAAATTCTAGTATATATTATGTAAAGTTTTCTTTATTTAAATAAATACACAGAATAGTCAAAGAAAATAATAAATCAGAGAAATACTGCACCTATGTGTCTTAAAAAGACAAATTTGAAATCCTAATATGATGGGCTCGCGATTTCACTGTTCTTTTCATCATTTTCTGGAAAAGGGGAAAGTTAAACATCCGTAATTTTGACTATGAAGCAGTTGAATTTTAATTTTGTGTAGGAGAAGTTTTATATTTAATCAGAGATAAATTTTTCTCGCAGTGAATGAAATATAATTAATTAGAAAAAAAGATGAGAACGAAATATTTTTCTTTATTTGAGAAACTTTGAGATTCTGATCTGTTTGTTACAAAATAGGACTTTTCCGAAAATTAAATTCTAAAAGTAGTTAAACAACAAAAGAGAGGCGCGGTTCGTGTCTGTGCCGTAGATTTTTCGTGTAAACGTCCGGATAAAATCATAAAACAAGTGTTTTTTATTAATATGTAATTTAATTATCAATCTCTTTAATACAATATTTACACAGAGTGGTAATAGTTACAGAAGAGATAAATCGCAAGCTACCAAATATACCCGTAATATTCAAATTTTTTAATACCATGTTTCTTTTACCTTTTTTCAAGTATTCTGTAAGTCCCGTACATTCTTAAGAAAACTCTGCATATTATAATAAAAAAACTTGCGGAGTTTGAAATTTTCAATTTAATATCGTTTCTACTTACATTCTGATAAATACTTTTATTCTCTCACTTTGAGTCCTAGTAATCCTGAATTTCTTTAAAATCATACCAGAATCAACCGCCTGGCTAAACGCGTTTCCACGCTACACTTATTTATAACCTTACATAAAGATAATTCGTAACAATTACGCGCATGCACTTACACTGGTACGATGAAGTCACAGACAAAACAAATACTATGCGACGAACTCTTACAGATATGATCTATCCGTTGTGGGGTCAACCATTCTTTTCGCATTATTAGTCTCGTAGTTATTAGTGATTCAAATCTGACGGTATTTTGTCACATAAGAAAGTTTGACCGACTATCACAGTAACGAGAGGAAAGACGTTTTCACGTCAAAAGCATGCATATAAACATCTGAGTGAGTTTTATTATTATATTTGACGCTTGCCTAATCCTTCGTCGGAGGGCACGTTTGGCATAAATTTGGAGGAGCGGAGAATAGATTACGCCGGGCGGTTTATAAATCCCTCTGCTACATATTTCTATCCATTTTTCTTATTTTATTACTCAAATCAGTTATGGAACCATAATAAAGAAAAATGAAGAAAAATAATGAGAGTTTAAATAGGAAAAGACAAAAAAAAATATCCGGCGTATGACTAAATAAGCATCTCCCACGAAAGGGTTCCACATTTTCGTTGATCGTGAGTTGGCCACCGGATGTGTAAAATTTTGGCAGTCTTCGTTGAGAGAATCGAAGGAATCCTCTCACTATAGCTAACTTTATTTTTTTCTGTGTGTGTACGTCGTGTTTCTGTCGTCGACTCACACGGCAGAGCACAAGTTTCTGGCGTACTGATTTCGCCGTTTCGACGCGAGAGCGCAAAAAATGCTTTGATTTGAAGGCGGAAGTCAGACTGAATAAATCGGCTAGACGCATTGCACTCTAGGGATGTTCCTATTAGGTTAGAGAAAGGGAGAGTGCACACGGAGGAACAGTCGAAAATTCATAGTACAAAAGCAATTCAACATTTTACATGTGTTCAAAATGTGCATTTGTCATCATAATGATATAGAATTTTTCATTTCTTCCTTCTTGGATTTTAAAACCAACTCCTAGAACATGATTGAACTCAAAGTTACATCTTAAGCAAAAATAAATTAAGAAATCGTTTATCACTTAATCTGATTCGAAATAAAAGACTGAATTATTTGAAAACAATTAATATTTGCTGAAATTACGTATTTGATATATTAATGCAAGATTGAGGTGTGTATGAAAAAACCACAAATAATTTCATATAATGCAAGTTTTAAAGGATAAATTAGTGTTGTTGACATAATTTATTAATCGCTTTAGTATCAACCAGATGAAATAAGCGATATTTTGTTTTTTTATCCATCAGATACATATTTAATTTTTCTGACAGAATTTAAACTTATTCTAAAATCTAAATTTTATAAATGTTGTTAATTGAAACAAAAAATAAATTTAAAGCTCCTGTATTTATTTTAATCTAGAAAAAAATTCGTCATTTTTATTCAATAAAGTGGAATAACAAGACGTTTTTCAGGAACAGCTTTGTAACAATTTAATAATTTAATAAGAATTTATAAATGTGAAGAAAAGACTATTCTTTATTCTTAAAGATAGATTAAGGATATTTTTTCTCTCAACTCAAAGAAGTACAGGATTTTATCGGAATTATGACTTATGCATTTTCCTATTTAAATGGTATTAGTCCATAGACTTTACTTTATATTCCTATATACACATCGCTTATTTATAAGACGTACTTTCTTCCAAATACAGGACTACTTTTTTGTTTCACAGCCGTCACTAAAATCGTGAATAAATATTTGCTATGAGTTTGTCTGGATATTATATACTTGAAAATAAATTGAAATTCAGTAGTAAAAACGTCTCATTTATTTACGGCAATGATACATTTAAGAATATCTATAATTATACACTCAGAATATGAATTTATGTAAAAGTCAAATTGATATTCTCTATGCATTTACATGCAGTATGATAGTTTGTTTTTCATGAGATTCGAGCTAAGGTTTGGTTTCAGACTATATGGCCAAAAAATCCTCAAAGCGCAATCTCTTTATATTATAAACTTTCAAATGCAGCTAATAAGTAAACCAAATTAATTATATTGAGAAGATGTCTTAAGATAATCTCTTATAAATTTGTAAATATTCGATATATATAAGTTGATTTCCTTTTTCAGCCTGTAGAAGATATTACTGTAGTAATATCAAACTATTCTGCGAAGATATGTCTTAATGCATCTCAAATCACACAAAACAATGAAAGCTGAAATAATTATTCTATATAAATTATCCATCAATGAAACTTAAATCTTATTTTTCATATCTTGAATCATCCCTTTTATACTAATTGATATTCTATTTTCTGACTGTCGCATATGTATGACAGAACAAATTCATAGAACGCAAATATGCCACTTATTGAATCTTAATCCTACTTCAGCACATACAAATAAATATGTTTTGGCAAAAACCTAGTTGTAGAATAATATATAATTATGCTTCAAGTGCTTATTTTCGTTACCGAAAGGAATTCCTATCCATATACTTTTGTGAGTGATATGGATGGAAAAGAAACAATAAAATAAATGATAAGAAAAATAATAGCCTCTTGCATTTAAAAAGGCAAATGGGATATAATTTTTTAATTTAAATCAAGGAAATGTTTAATTTAACCTTTGAATTTTGAGATCCATTTGTATAAATATTAGATAAGAGAAACGATCAATATAAATGTCAAACAGAAAATGTATTTTTAAGGTATCTGTATAAAATGCTTACAGACACAAACTTATTGATTTAAAAAAATTGATTATAATTTACTCCATCAAGTTTAAGTTTTTTTGCTTTTTTAATGTTATTATTTTTCTGCTGAAGTTTGGAAATAAGAAAAATCAGGAAACCACAAGTAGTACCTCCACTGATATGCTTCCATCTAAAAGAAAAATAAAGTTAGAAAGTAGAAATTCAAATTTTTCACTACACACTTATATAATGTCACTTCACAATGCACACAAAGAAATTGAGATGCACACAAAGAAATAAATTTCTGCATTATCTCAAGTACAGAAATATTCGTGTCATAATTTATGTGGAGTGCGTCAGTTGTCAAATATCGTGAATTCATAAGAACATGTATTTTGGTGGAGACTGTATATTATTTTGTTGTCATATTTTTCTGGGAAACATCATCGTCTTTATTTTACATTTCTACTGATAAGGTATGATTTAAATTCTTTTTGTTTAATTCTAATTGAGAAATGAAAAGGATTCGTAACTACACCATAATGTTATACAAATTAAGTGACGCAAAATGAACCAGGTTTATGCATGACCAGTAACGAACGAATACACAAGTAACATAAGTTTGAAAAACTTTTATTTCCATAATTAGGGCCTCAGGAATCGGGTATTCAACTCCAAATTCATTGTTTGAATCAAACCTTAGCATTTCGAGTTATTTTTTTATTTTTAATGTTTCTTATAGGGAATTCTATTACGTTGTAATAATTTTTTGTATAAAATAAAATTTATTTTAAACTATGTACCAAAAAATGTTATATTCTACATAGATATTTTTCTTTTACCTCAGAATTATATTTTCTGTAAATCATTCTTATAAAAGTTACGTATTAAGGATATTCAAATAAATGTTTTAGCTATAATGCGTTTTTATACAACAAAATTATCAATCATATTCTGTAAGACTATAAAGATTAGAGTGTTATTTACAGGAGAAATTACAGAATTAGGAGGACAAAATGTTATCTGTTATCACCATTTGCAACTTATATTTACAGTCTATTTCAAAAAATCTGTACATTCTTTAACCATTATTGTTTTATGGAAAATAACATTTATATGTGAAAATATATTCATTAATGACAATATATAGTATTTAAGAGTTTGAAACATATAAGGTGAAAATTAATCATTAATTTCGCGGCAAACAAAAAAATATACTATATAATATAAAGTTTTTCAAAAAAAAACCACACAAGCTTTCAAAAGTATACAAGCTTTCGTAAACAATCAAAAGCAGCACGAGAAAAATTTTCGAAAATTAAAAGTACAGTTTTGCATAAGTATTCAATATGCTATAACGAAATTTCTGATTTAATTTTTTTAAAAACTTATAAGAATCATAATAAACTCTTTAAAAATTGAAGTAAAGAGACAAAAATTATTAAAAATTATGATTTGCCCATTATTTTTTTCTTACTGAAAGTAATGTGCATGTGATTTCTTCAGAAAAATAATATCTCATAAACATCCTGATTAAAAAGAATTCTAATAAAAGGAAAATAACATTAAATATAAGTACAGAATTGTATCAAAACACATTAAAATGCTATGAGCTCTAAGTTCCGAAGTATTTCCCAACAATCTAAGATACTATCTCCTCCTTGCTATCCATAAATGATCAGCTGCCAAGTCCAAACAATTCTAAACGTTTTAAGAATCTGTAAAGTATTAATGACAAAGATGTTAAAGTAACTAAACATATTGGAACACTTTAAATTACCATACTCATCGCACAAATGGTCTTAAAACAAAAGGAAAATATGCTTATTATTGGAATAGATTAAACTTGTAAAAATGTATGTTTTAAAGTATAGAAAAATTAAGTAAATGTTGTATAATTCGATTGTAAGCTGGGAAAGATACGGACACATATATATTCGGGTTTACAGCAGAAGTAAGGAAACAATATAAAATATCACCATTAAAACTCCTTTTTTCCCTTCTAATATCAAATCGTTTTGTTCACTTTCTGTTTCGAAGTTACCTGATGCTTATTGGGCCTGGATCTTTTAATTTAATTAATTTTAATTAATGGCGGCTATTCAAAAATTTCATTAATTGTACACAAAAATGTGGTTTCCCTGTCCACCATATTTAACATTTATTAGACCCCTTAAAAAGCAGGATTCCCGAATTAGCGATTCTACGACCAGAAATCAAGGATTCTCTCAACAATTTTGCAGGGTTCATAAAGAAGGATAAATAAGATTGATAATATAATTTGAAAACACATTTTATGGCGATATATGGTAAATTAGTGTTTTATATCAGATTTCTTTGTTTCAATGTGGTAATACATCTACGTTTAGAAAGTCACCTAATATTGCAAATATAAATTAATAAATCATTATTTATAATAATTAATGACAGTAAAACAGTATTTTGATATTTAATGTGATAGATATATGTTTTATGCAAAGAAAGATCCAGAAAATGCATAACTTGTTTTTGAACCCATTTTGTTCTTAATAAAAATAATTTTCAAAAATAGGTTGAAGAAAAATATATATCAAAACATTTTAAACGAAGGCAATTATTCAAATTTAATAAATGAAACCACTAAAATTTATTTAGGAAGAACATGTTGTTTTTGTAGCTTTGATGATAGAAGATGTATAAATGCTTAAATTTATATTAGTTGATTTCATGCAAATCAACGTAAAAGTATAAAAAAAAACAATTTCTCCTCAGGGTATGGAAATTTATGGCATATCTTTAAAAAATATGTTACTCGTGACGTTGTTTATTTTTAAAATTCCTTTTGACTTGTCTGAGGCAATTTGATTATGATGAATTTAGATTTGCTGATATATTTTCTATTTTCGAAAGCGGTAAAATAACTTCACTGCTAACTGAATCTCTCTAATAAAATTGAGCCACCTAAAAAAATAAAATAAAAACCAAAGTCACTTCAAAAGTTTTAACCAAAGTCACGAAAATGAGTCAAAATTTTTTTCAACTGTTTCGAATTTTTAAATTTAGTAGTTATGATAAGGTGTAAACAATTCTCTTAAAATATGTGATTTTCAAACAGTAACTCTCTTGAGATATTTTCACTCACCTAGACACGACAATATCAAGCAATACAGAAAATTCGATTAAGACATTATCCAAATTTTATTCGATCAAGACATTATCCAAATTTTATTCGATCAAGACATTATCCAAATTTTATTCGATCAAGACATTATCCAAATTTTATTCGATCAAGACATTATCCAAATTTTTAAAATTATGCCAAAATTTAAACTTTTAGAGCATTAGAGACCAAAAAATCCTTCAAATATCGCCATACGTTTGTCTTCCTGTAACGATAAAATGAAAAAATGAGTATTTTTCGGATCCAACAATTGAAATGTGAAGGCAGAATTTTTTTGAGGAACTTTGTTGGCTCTTAAGTTTTAAAAACAGCATTTTTTTATATGTAGGGTTTTGAGTTTTTGTTGTAATTCGTTTGTTAAGAATAAAACTTGTGTGAGTAGGTGTTCTTCGCAATTTTAAGTCATATCACAATAATATCTCTAGAAATTAAGAGAAGTTACATGTTTTTTTAATAATTCTCATGGCCTCTAAGAAATTTATTTTATCACAAATTTATGGATGCATTTAGGAGATAATTATGCAATTAAGGTTGCATATGTGTTTCTTACTTGCTGTGACAATAATATTTTTCTAATCTTCGAGATTAATAAAATCTTTCTGTTGAAATATTTTTTTTTATTATTAGGTCATGTAAACATGTAGAAAAACCTTGTAAAATAGGTATAAGCTTATTTTAGGTGTGTATATATAGGAAGAGAAAAATTCATTTTTAGGTATATAGAATTTAAATGCTTGTTTTATTTTTTTAATTTTACATCAAAATTTAGTAGATGTAATTTTACCTCAAAAAGTGAATTCTTCTTCCTGCGTTTTAAAACCATCTCATCATTTGTAAACTTCTATGAGCATAGCATTCATTCATCTCCTCAAGTCTGACAAAATGTTTCGAGTATTGATTGGAATAAAGTGTGATTGTGTGTCTATCCGTATAAGTGAACAAGATAATTCAAAAAACAAAAAATTAGATCGACGTTCTTTACACCAAAACTGTAGATTTGCATGACACTTTACACCAAATCCGGCAACGTGTAGACGCTAATCTATTTCTTTATCAATATGTATTTGAACACTCTAACTCAGAAATGCAATAACTTTAAAATAATGAAGTTTGATATATTGCCATAAAAAAATATCGACTTTTGTCTAATTTTAAACAAAATCCGTCAATAAGAAAGAGCACAATTTTTTTCACTCACAATAATTTACAGTTTAATCAAATTATACATTCCCAATATTGGATAGTTCCCAAATATTTCTTTTTGTATTTAAAAGAATTAAATCAAATAAGAGATATAAAATGAACAATGAAACTAATTAAAATTATATAATTTTAAAATAGATCTGATATGAGTAATGTTATGATAGAAATAACTTTAAATCTTGGGTTCTTATTTTCTTTTTCTATCTTGATGTTTGTGTGCCTTCAACTATAACATTACATTTATTTTTAACCAACATTTAATTTTAGCTTGGTATAAGAGACGGTCTCTCTTTATCCCTTAAGGTTCAGCGAAGCAACAAACAACAAGAATGAAGAAAATATGATCACCGTTTCTCATGCGGAAATTTCAGAATTCGCTGTTCTAATCAAATAAATTATTTATAAATTGCATTATCAAAAAGGTTTGATTATTTATCGTTCCAAACCTTTCTTTTCTCCTTGGTATATAACTAGTTCTCTTTAGTACATATTTCTTCTAAATAAGAAGGAAATGTAAAAAAGTCTGAAGTAAGTCATATTCAAACCAATGAGAGTATAATTCAGACAATTACTTATAAGGAGAGGTGGGTCGGTTGACTCGCGAATGACCGTCCTGTATCACAGCACGAAATGGAAATATATTCATTTCAATGACTTACAGTCTGATGTTATTCATATTAGTGTTGCAGCACGAGAAAGAATTCCAAAGTTCATCATCTATTAAGCAGAGGAATACACTGATTTCTGAATTGTAATTGTAAAAGGCTGGTCGTCTTTTGTGCCGCCTAACGTTGCAAATATATTAAAAAAATTCCAGATTGCATTAACAAACTTGTAATACAAGCGTATTTATGTAGGAATTGTATTTTCCAGTTTAACATTAATAGCACAATTTTGATCCATTTCTGTAATATTTTCCTGTCGCCGAACAAGCTTAATTTGAATAAATCACAGATCAGAAGATATCGGCAGATAACGAAATCAAAAACCTTGAGCTATCACGCGCTCTCCGCCTGGTAAACCACGTGACGCGCGTTGGAGTTGAGTTACGTTAAAACGCCATGCAATGTTTTTAATCAAGCAGATGAAATTGAGATATTGACGAGCACAGGCCCGCGTACTCGTAGTTTGCGAGTTGACAGCTACGGGGTTTATGCCGGTAGCAGCAAGGCTTTGCGATGGATATCCATGTATTGTTAACATAATGTAACTAACTAATATTGGAGTGATAATGTTTTCCCACTAGCTACGTAGTATTAAGCTAATCATGTTAAACCTTTATCTCGCTTTAAATAGAAATATTTATCTCTGTAAATACCTCTCTAACTTATATTTTGTTCTTTAATAAAAATTAATTAGTAATTAAATATCATCTATCTTTATTGTCTTTCTGTTCGCACCCCCAGGTACGCAGGAAGATATTTTTCCTTTCTTCCATTTGGACTGGTTTTGGGTGATACTCTTGAAATTTATTTTTTTCGAAACCCAGACCCCACATTTATATATATTTCTCAGTTACATGTACATTAAATGATTAATTTCTGATTGTAACGGAACAATACACCGCTGAACACTCCTGCTTATAGAAGTTTTAGATTTTTCATCATCTGATTCGCCATAGAGTCATCAGACAGCATTGAACCAATTTAAATTTCGGATAATGATTGTATGCTCATATATGGATCCTATTTTTCCTTACAATAATACAATATACACGTTTGCCAATATTACAATTCCCTTAGAACATTACAAGCACTAAAATCGTCTCGACAGTTGTTTAAATCTAGCGGAACTCCGCTACCATATCACTTTTATTTAACATTCAGCGGATTTTTTACCATTTAACTGTAGTATTCTTTTTTTATGCCAAACCCTGAAAAAAGTGAATTTAATAAGAATGACAGAGAAAAAGCTGTAGAATCTTCCCTTTTTTAAAATAGTTTCTAAGAGAAATTCATTACATACTTGATCGCAGCAAGGTGAATTAAATCTGAAAATATTCATTTATTTTGAACTTTTATCTTGTTTTACAAATACAAGAAAAACTGAATAACATTTTCCGCATGAAAATAATGACAAGACGAGAGATTATAAAACTTTTAGTAAATATTTAAATATTGACATAAAATAGACAAACAAATATGAAATGAAGCGCATACCAGTTAAATATTAAAGCCAGTCCATTATTCATTTGAAATTATTATCTTCTTTGTTACAAATAATAAAATTAATTAATGAGCAAAAATAAGGAAAGTGAAATATTTAAGCATAAAATTTCCATTAAGTAATATCAAACTGAAAATGATTTCTTTAAGCAAAAAGTTAGAAATATTTGCTACCGAGTGAGAAGATTATCTCGATTTTTTTTCTTTATTTCATTTAATGGTAAGGAAAGAGACTGATACGAAGTCCATTATTTCTAAAAAGTTAACATTGACAAGGAAACTATCCGCAAATTCATTTTTCCAAATCGGAAAGATGGGGTATAAAGTAAAAACATAAATCTACATTCTAGACATGTTTTTCAGAACTATGTGAGATTCAATGTTGCGCATGTTTCTATATTTATATGAAAAAAATTATAATTAATCACATTTGAGGTAATAAAACTTTCTAAAATTAATGGACTAGAAAGGAATATAACTAATGTACTTACAGAATGAATTTCGAATTTTAAATTTCATTTTTGAAAATATATATGCATTTTAATAACTGCGTCAAAACCTGACGTTGTCTAAATATTGAAAATTTATTTCTATATACATAAAATAGGTGAGATTTAATTAACTTACATCTTTGAACTGAAATAAATTATGAGTCTTTGCAAATATTGCTATTTTTTAATGTAAAAACGTGGAGAAAAAATTAAATGGATAATGATTTGAAAATGAGAATCTTCAAAGTTAACAAATTAGCGCAAGAACCTCTATTTTAAAAGTTACCTTCTCACTAGCATTTCCCTAGAAATAATCTTGAACACAATCAAAGCATTCAAATTTATTTGTCAGATATATTACCATTGCTCTTGATGACTTAACCCTTTAAAGTTGACTACATGTTTCGTTTTGAAAATTACTAAATTTATTTCATAAACGAATATTAAACATGTAGCTGATCATAAATATGTAAAAGAGAAAAAAATCGCATTTTTTATTTTGAAAAAAAATTGAGATTCACAGTGAAGGCAATAAAAAGAAACGGGCTATTTTTCCACCGAATAAGTTATCATAGAAATGCTATTTAAAAAATGTATTTAATTTGTAAGTATATTTTGGTATTCAGAATATTCATCCTTCATAAAATTCAATATTACTTTCGAAGATTCAATTTAAAAACATAAATTTGTGCAAGAACCCTCATCGTTTTGTTTCTCTTAGAGATTAAAAGCAATTCAGCTCTTTAAATTCCCATATCTTTGTGAATACTAACGGTATTGAACTGTAAATTTTACATAAGTTGGCCTATATATCTGGATCTTAAGTTATGAAAGAAAAATTACGCTACGTTTCGCCCATGTTCAGTAGAAAAATGCCCAATGTGTGGTATCACTGCGAAACCAATGAACGGGAAAGTGTTAAGGTGGTTCTTGAAAATTGATGATTACTTCGGAAGAAATAGCGTTGCAGCATGGTCGCATAAATATCAATTTTCAACAGTCAAAATGCGTTTTTTTGTCGAACAATACAGTTTAAAACACATTTTGAAAAAGAGTGAAAGCGATGTTAACGAATTTCAATTTATGCTATCTGTCATTGCATGAATTCATAGCCATATCTAATGAGGCCCTAAGAAGTATTTCAGTTCATAGTTGTACGTTAATTAACCCTTAGTCGATTATCTGCTCTATATCCTGCATAGCATAGTAGCCATTTTCGTGAAGAAACAATGAATCTGAAATAGAATTACAGTGGAAATATATGTTATTTCTTATTATTTGCTTGTTTAAATAATAACTAATGTCCTAAAATTAAATAGATACAAAACACTTGAATCACGCACTCACTGTAAAAATAAACCAATATATTATAATCAATTTTTAATAATTTATAGTTATCAACCAAAGATACGATGAATTTGTCCTTTCATTCTTTCAAACTGAAATTATTTTCATTTAAAATATCTTACTATTGATATTGAAACAAATGTTTACATACAGAAATTAATTTAAAATTAATACACTGGATAGTTAATATATCTTCATGAAATGTAAACATATTAGGTATACCAAGACGTCCAATGCAAATGAAATAAAATCGAGTTTAGTAATAATTTAGTAGCCAAAATCTTTTGCTTCCTTCATTGGCATTGTTATTATTCATCATCACGAGAAAAAAACTCAAATACTATATTTTTAATTGAACAAAAACCGATTTCATTTATATACTTTCATGTAGATAAAACTTTGAGTTATATTATGCTCTTTATACAACCTCCAATTCATCTAAAATGTAATTCAGTAAATAAATCTCCTGTAGTCAGAATTACCTTAAGAATAGTAGCAAAAACCTCTAAAAAGACGCAACCATTTCAAATGCAAATGACCAAGGGCAACAAGCTATTTTTAACACAAAAGCAACATTTCCCATTTGCTCTCGCTTGAATCACTTCAAATAACACAACCTATAATATAAGGCACATATCAATCCTATATCTTAATTAACTGATAAGATCGACAACGTTCTTTTCCTTAAGATTCCCCCGACGCTGTTAGTAAATTGCACTGGTTACCATAGCAACAAGATTTCTAATCAGAAGTCGGAATCCTCAGTATTCAGTGTAATATCTGTTCACCTTCATGATTGTCCAGATTAGACATGGGAGCTTCAATTAATTACTTCATCATCACCTCCCAGTAAGCCACGAAAGAAAAGTTTTAGTTCCTGGCGCTTCTTTTCCCTTCCATTTGCAAAAGCAGGTTGATTGAAGACCTTATTAAGGTTGCTACGATACGAAGAAAATGGCGCTTGATCCATTTAATAGAATCCATATTTTTGAAAATATTTTACGGTTTTGAATTCCTCATGATTTTCTTATTGTTACCAGAATAAGTGTCACTGATTCTGATCTATTTTAAATTAAAATTTATATACTTTAAATTGCATTTTTATCTTTATATTTTGTACAGACTACATCATATTTTTCTTGTGTGTTGTTGTGAAATATAGATATCAGTTGAAAATTATAAATCATGTGACAAATGTTTATAGCAATTTTTCCATGTATAAATTTACGATACATTGTATAAAAAAATCTTCTAATACCATACCTGGTATTTCCAATATTTTTTTATATCTCAACAAGCAATATTTCGCGAATTAAAATATTTATGTAGAACTTAATTCAGTATTTTATTGCACTTGAGAGTGGTTCTGCGGCAAAGAAATTACATTTCATTGACATAGTCAGGAAAACCCTCAACTACGTACCGAACTTTATTACAAACGATTTACTAAGTATTTTAAACAATATATGAATATATTATGCTAATACAAATATTATGGAAATTAATAAAATTAAATTTTAGTATCAAGTAAGTTCTGTCATATCATAAATCATCTTTAATGTGTGCATACAAGACTAACAAATCAATCAATCCAGATTCATTTTGTTATTTAATTTCGATTGTAAAAGACCCCTTTCCAAATTTTCAGTTACTTCTTAAAGGGCTGCAAGAGCAGTTTTTTTTGTTAGCAACAAAAACCCATTTTTCAAATAATATTGGTATTTTCATATTTCATTCTAATGCAATTTGACGGTTTACAGGGATTTGATATTTTCTTAAATAAAATTTTATGACGGTAACCATATTTAAAAAACAAGGAAGACTTTTTTGCATACTGATTTTAATTCAGATTTCGTAAATAATTTTAATCAATGATTTTATATTTACATTATCACACTTACTAGTTACAATAATTTACACTATCATCTAAGGAAATTTCAAGCCAGTGGTGTGAGCTTGAAGACAGCATTATACTTGAAACTACAATTTTTATAAAAAAAATATTCAGACATATCTTGGGTATATATTATAAGATTATAAAAGAATTAGTAAAACCAGGAGTGATTTATTTCAATACGGATGTAGTTTGTTTTGCAGTATTTGACTGGATATTTTGCTTGTCTTGTTTATAAGACATAAATATAGCAATTAATCTTAACTAATGCTTATTCGAAGTATAAAAATTTCATTTAAAAATTATAGTTGAAATACCAATATTAAAGCTAATAAATTGATTGAAATATTTGAAAGTGCGTCTATTAAACACATTTAAAATACATTCAATTTTACAATTAATTTATTATTTCCTTTTTTTTCCAGTCAAAACAATTGTTAGGCATCATACTACTTTTCACGTGCTTTTCATTTTCCATGTTATTTCTGCCTCGCCACTCAAGGCTTAGTAATCATAAATCTGATTTTGTAAGCGAGTGTTCTAGCGTATGTTATCGGATGAAACTTTAAACATTATTTTTGCTTTGTTTCAATAAAGATTTACTTCCAATTTTTTAATTTGATTTCCTATATTTTAAAAGGAAATAATAGGAAAGGGGAAAACGCTGGCATATGCAAAGAGTAAGATTAAAAAATAAATTTAAAAAATATTTAAATTAAGCCGAAAATATAAAATAATAAAATAAATAAATTAAATTTCTCTCTAATTAAATTGAACTCTTTTTTTATTTATTTTTATCTGACTTGTGCGTTTGTTTACATTTCTTTCTTTTGCTGCAGCATGAATTGGAACTTATAGATTATTAGATGAGGGATCCCGTAAAAACGGGGATGAAGAAACATCAGAGAAACTCTACAAAATATTTATTTTGGCTTGTTACTTAAAAGAAAAAATTTATATCTTTGGAGTTCTTAAATGCGCCTGATATTCTCAGAAATCGCTGATGCATATAGAGTACTACAGACACACATTTTATATTAAGATATTTACTTTAACTTTTAATTAAATTTTTTAAATAAAAATATCATGCAACATTTAAGACTTATTTTTATTTGAAAATTCCGGTTAGTTCATCGTTTAAACTGAGAAAATGCTTTTAAAAATGAGAAGAGATTTATAAAAAAGCGTATAAAATAATCCGAATATCGTTTCTGAAGTTTTTCAATAAGAAAATAATTTGTATTTGAAACATATTGTTATAAAAATAAATGAATACACTTAAATTGAATGCTTCATCTAATGCTTCTTTGAATTTGGAATGTATTTATGGTTTATAGAATATGAATTGGTTAAAAACTAATTTAGTTTGAACAACTAAGAACGAAGAAAAAACTAAAATTAAAGAATTGTTTCGAAAACATTAATCAGTTCGACAAACAGATTTACAAAATTACGCGATTATGATTTTTAGATTTATTACTGATACTAAGATATTCAATTATTAAGTGATTTGAAAAGCTTTGTTTGCAAGCAATATCAGCCTGTTTCATATTTAAGATTTAATAGCAAGTAGAGTTGTAATTTTAAACCGTTTCCTTGTATAAATGTTTGTTCATAATCTATGTAAAGGTTTAAGTATGTTTATCTATTTACAGGATGTCCAAAAGGCTGCTTAGAAACTTTAAGTGTGGGTTAGTCATGCAGGAACAATTCATTTTTCCAATAGGACAGTGGGTCGATAAAGTAAAGAGGGGCGCCCTAAAGGTCTTGGCTCTTGGTCAGTGAATTAAGCAATTATAATGTTATTCCAATAAAATATGCAACACTAATTTACAGGAATACTAAATCAAAGTAGCAGAACAATTCAGTTGTATCAATAGTAACATGTGAAGAGGGTATCATTTCAAATGGCTAGACTTTGATCGACTTTAAGTAATTGAAATGTTTGTGTCGAAATATGTACGTATTTGTAATGCTGCGTAATGTTATTATTCATGCAACGGGGTTCCTATGCTATTAAGAATTTGTTTCACATTAAATACGTGCAGTACAGTTTAGCCAGGGTAAAATTTAAATTTTCTTAATTCACTGACAAATGCCCACTCTAGCTGCTGCCCATTGCGCCCTCATGCTTTATCGCGAAAATGACTTTTTTCTGTATGCCTGACCTACTCTAAAAGCTTGTAAATTACCTTTAGGTATACCCTATATTTGCGATTCAATCATAACAGCGCAAATTTTGATACATTTGGACTGAGTCTTCAATACAATTTTAGGTGAAATTTCAAATGAATTTATTTGTAGAAATTGTTCTCGAAGTCTATAATTCATAGTAAATTTTTGAACTTATTTTCGTTCCTACAGAATGTAATGATTATATTAAGGGAGGATTAAGCTTGCGACTGGCATTTCAATAATTTGTTTTTAAATGTTTTTCCATCATTAAAATATTTTCAAACAGATAATAACTCTTCATTTATCCGTTTTCTAAAAAACATATTTTAATATAAATTATATATTTTGTTTAAATGCTGAAAAAAACTTTAATCAAACATCGCCCTCTTGATAAAATATTTAGTGTGTGGGTTAGTGTTGGCTTCAATTACCTAATCTACATATTTGCCGTGCCTGGTTTAAAATATACTAGAGCTAAGAAAACAAGGTTTAAGTTAAAGAAAATTTAATAACAACATATTTACAAGACTTTGTACAATTTCAAGATTAGTGAATCCGCTCCGGTGGCGGTAGTGTTTTTTTCTTCTGCTTCGCTGGTTTATAAATAGACTGAAGGAGTTGCTGATTTGCATACTTTCCGAGAGAAAAATAACCACAAAGCGGCACTGTCAATTGGATTTGAACCTCGTGGCAAATGTCAGTTTTTAGTTTCACTTTGTACTACAAGTCTTACACATCTTTACACTACGCTTGTGTAGTCTTAATTTAAAAATATTACATATAAGATAAAATTGTTAAAAATATTTTTTTAAATTTTTTAAACAACGTTGAGAAGAGTGCTACAACAATAATTTTCATTAAACGGAAAAAAAATTTAATTTTAGATTATATTTAGTTAAAATTAGAACTAAACAACAAATTCAATCAATATTTAAAATATTCTAATTATATTTTAGTCACATTCTATAATAAATTACATGGTACATCCAAAATATTTTTAAGTATTATTTCGCGAATTTTATTAAAACTTTAAAACGTTAAAATTATTATTGTTAAAATACATGTTCGAATTCTACTTAACTTCTTGCATCAGATTTCCAGTTCCGATAAAGGAGATCATCTCCCAATGAATTGCAGCCACTAAGATTCGAAAAAAATTTACTTCGATTAACACGTTTTTCAACAAACACAAAGGGGACTTAAAAACCATTGTTGAAACAAAAGCTTTCAGATGATCCTATGTATCTGGTTGAAATTCCGGGCATACACTAAAACATAATTTCCTCAATGATCCTCTTCTAAGAAGGAACACTACAAAGAAAAAAAACTATTCCAGTTATGTACTAGAGTTATTTTGTCGTGTCATTCTTATTCTGGTTGCGTCAGGACAAATGACTTAAACCTTGTCCACGGTGGAATATCTTATTTTATTGTTTGGAGACCTATGTCCATATAAATCTCTATCACTTCAATAATACATTGGAAAAAGAAGAAATACAGATAAGAAGATGCTCTTAAAAAAAGAAGGGAGCTCTGTTTTCCTTGAGCTTAGTAGCTGTATCCAGTAAGATTAACTTTGGGTACTATCTAATCTTCATCAAATACTGAACAATTTTAAAAAGCGAGAAGCATTGCTGCGTGTGCATCGCTCTTTCGATCACGTAGAAAATAAATGTTAATCTACAGTTCTTTTCATTTTGGCTACTTTTTCCATTTTTTTTCTGCTCCTTGCATATTCCTATTCATAAGCTTTCCCAAGGAAGTTTTTTTCTGTGATAATTCTACTTGTTGAATATGTTTTAAAAATTTGAGATTGCGTTTAACTGAAATATAGGCTTCTGCTAATTTATTATCATTTTTCAGTCATAGGAAATAATTTATTTCTGAAAAGGAATAAAAAGTTCAATGAATGATCTGAATTTTAAATACGTATCCTCAATGAACTGAATATTGTTATTTTAAAAAAGAATTAACACTGTAAAATTCACGAACATATATTATTACTCTTTATTTATCAAATAAATTTAGTATTAAATATCAGTGCATATGAATTATTTAATAAATATGATATATCATTTCGAAACCTTTGGTGGTTCTAATTGCATGATCGGCGCATTTATTTTTACAATTTACTGAAAGGTTTTGCTAAATTATTTTAAAAACTTATCTGATACCCGAAAATGTACTTTAGAAATCACCAAGAAAAATGTTATTTTAAGCATAGATATCAGTTGAAAAATATTTTATCCGTGTTTTTATTTTGTTATTAGGCAAGAAAGCATTCTTGTAAAGCCGCAGCTATTCACCAAACAGTCGTTCATAACACATTTATAAAGATTGAGTCAAATTTTAAGGGACTCACTACGGTTGCTACTTAGGAGACTGTTTTTAAGTGGGAGCTAGTGAACCCAGAAGCTTAGGAAAATTTTAAGTACTATTAAAGCATAGAGAAACGAGTATTTTTTACTCTGGATTTTGAAGTTACGATCGCAATGCACGAGAAGCACTGTAGCAAAGGCGCCTTTTCGCTCCTAGTTGATCTCAAGGTGAAGGCTGTATTTTAAAGGAGAGATGTGTATCCTACTGTAATGTGGCAATGCATAGAGAAACAATTCTACATCAATGTTTGGATTCGTACTGTGGATGGATCGACTTGAAAGTATTGCTCCGAGAGCTGCAACCGTCGACGAAAATTGGTGCCCTGTTATTTTCTGAACTGTTCTTTTACAATGACCCCTTTCTGTACGACAACTTTTTCCTTAAAAACTTTATTTCGTCTGTATATGCCTGACATGATTCTTAGATTTTTTCTAAGGAATTTTAATACACCGTGTATGAAAAATGTCACTGGGAGTTACAGCGAGATGTAAAGTATAGGTTTATTTGGTAATTGTTCCTTTAGACCTTCAAACAAAGGAATAAGTCAACTTAAGAATTTGTGAAATCGTTTATTTTAGTCGAAAGACACCATAGCAAAATACGAATACGGGTTGAAAACGGAAAAGCCGGATTTTAGTAATTTATTGGAAGGCAAGTCTTTTACTCATATTAACTGATCCTCATACTCGTCTCACCAGCGTAATATATTTCCTCATCATTTTTAGATGGAAATCTTCCTACTATCTTACATTTTTGTGATTCTAAGTACTATCTGAGTTAACACTACTTTATTCAGGTACATATTAAATTATTTATTTGTATTAGAAATAAATTAAAAGTGGAATGTATTTAGCTGTATAATGTGCTAAATATTCTGTTTCTTTTTTTATACTTATAAATTTTGTTTATTTTGACATATTTTATTAACACCATTCTGTAAATTTTACCCATATAAGATGACACAAATAATATTTACTTTTAGTGATGTAGGAATGATTATGAGTAACTTTTAATGTTCCTTTCTACAATTGCAATTAGAAATATACATTTTGTATAAGGTTGTTTTAATTAAAGTGACCCTGCCAGAATATCAATGTAGAATATGTTCTGATTACCATATTTATTTAAAATATATTATATGCGTTATAAAGACCATGAGAAAAAGGAGTGTAAAATGAAGAGTTCGAATTTTGACCACAATTTAAGTAACTGGTGCATAAAAAACAGACATAAAATCGGGAACAGAAAACAATATTTATTCACAACATGTGTTCAATGTACATTCTTTTACGTTCATCGCATACTCAAAGCGCTGCATAAGATGTTTAATAGTAATATGAAGGGATTCTTCAACATGGCTTGTTATGCTTTCAATTCTGGCAGAGACCGTTGATTTTTCCATACTCATGATCTTTTAGTGATCTACGAATCTACTAAATGATAAAAAAAGTTATTAAAAAATTATTCTTGCATATTTTAGGCTTTACATACAATTACACTTTTAATGAAATTCATTTAGACTTAAATAAAGGTAAATTCACCAAACAATATATGTAAGACTGGCAAAGACATAGTTTCAATTGAGTCATTAAAATCAAAAACATTAATAAAAATTTTATATACAATCAACATACCAAATCCAGTTAATGGAAATGTCCTCACACAGATAAATTGTGACGGAATTATGCAGAGTTAATATATCTTATTTCTAAGACCAACAAGGATAGGAATTATTTTTTAATTGCTATATTTATGTTCTGTTAAAACAAGCTATTTAATATTAAACCAACATTTCGATTCATCTTCATGTTCAAGGAATAACTTGTTCCTTAAGGGCTCTGTGATATTTTTTCATTCATAGATAGTGAAGCTTAAGAGTTAGATTGGTTGACTCGATTTAATTTAGTTTGGATGAATATCATTGTGAAGCAACAAGTAGGATATTTTGGAATAGACCTCATCATTTTTAATCTTGATTAAATGACGAAACACCTGAAGACGACAGATAACACCTGAAGCGGCAGCCCTTCTCTATAGTTCGAGGCAATCAAGTGAAAAAAATTTTGATCCTCGAAGTCAGATTTAATGTGTACCAGTGCCACATACGGATATTTTGTGGAATGAAATTCGTAGAAAGAAATCATCCGGCAATCAAGATGATACTACTAAGTCATCACAATTCCATGTGATCCTTTTGCTTAATTGCTTATTAAATCTAATTCTGTCTTTAAAAAAGAGAGAGAGAGATTTGCTTATTTTTTTTTGTAACTGATATTTCAGAGTTCTGTTTTGCAGTACAGAAAAGTAGAAAACATAAATTTCTGTTGTATATTAAGGTACATATTGATTGATGCGAACTTTTACACAATTCAGAAATGTTATTTTTGACCTCGGAAACAGGAAAATTAATTATCTGTAGATAATATTTCTCTTTATTTTTTGTTATTGGAAAGAGTGTATAGACAATGGTAGCAGAAAAAATAGTAGAGCAAATGAGAAAGAATAAGATTAAAACATGATTTTTGAAAGAATTTTTGTTAAAGAGTAACCTAAATGTTAAAGAGTAATCTATGTTGCCAATGGAATACGAATGGCTATTTACTGTGGTAGTACACTGAAAAAGAAATTCATTAAACAAGGCGGCCTGAAGTGGCCAATGAAAAATTCAGGGTTACCAAAGAATAACACAGTACTGGCTGAATGCTACATTTATTGCTCTACCCTAATATTACTTCTTGATTATTACATAAGACTTTCACACAGATACAATTCTAATTAGTACAGTTAATGATGCCTCCAACGTTACAATCTACAGCGTCACTCATTACAATAACCGGCGATACACGTTATAATGTCCGTATTTGAGCGTCGCGAATTGGCCAATTCAAATGACTTATTTTAAGTTCATATTACTTTTACTTCTCCATAATGCATATATTACTAGCGCTCCATATGCCCAGATTCTGAAGAAGGGAAATTCGGGCCTAATTTCTGTAAATGAAAAACACTTGTTTTGAGTTATATTAATTTACTATGAGTAAATTTTAAACAAAATATCCTTTTCATTATATACAAATGAAGGAAAAATACTTAACAATGTTTAATTAATTAATGTTCTGGTCTATATTTTCTAAAATTAAATGTGCATTCAACTTTCATCAGAATTGTCATCATGCTCCGTGACACTTTTACTTGTTTAAAAAGCTAAAATAACTTTGATTATATTTTTAAAAAATTTCTCATTTTAGGTACAAAAAATAAAATGTCAATTTGCTATCACATGCAAAGACAAAATATTATCTCAAAAACTGAATTTATTAAAAATGATTAACTGTTAACATCGTCGACTTTACCTGACATACCCTATGAATAATTTCTATTCATAAGTATATTTTAAGTCTCAAAAATATTAATGCCAAACGAACTCTAAATTAAGAAAAATGCAAATTAAATAGAATAAATTACATTAAAACAAGAAAACGCGCGCACAATTCAGCCCTTATACTAAGGATCAAAGCACTTTACAGCGGTCTACTTGACAATACCTTAGATGCAAATTACAACATTTATCATCCTAGGATAGCTAGTATATTATAGATAGATTTTCTAGTAACCTAGAAAAATAAGCGCTTTTAAGAATTTATAAAGCATTTATCGCGAACGCCGTAAATACAACTAATCAGATTCAAACTCTCCAAATTACCGTATTCATCGTGAAAGTGGCAGGAACTAAATGGTTTCTATCGAATCCTCTACTTTAGGGCGCGGATGATATCTATGGATGCACACTGGTTACTTCGAACGAATTCCGCTAATTTCCGTTATAACGGTGGATAATAGCTTGAGATACTTGAGGAGCCTTTCCTCAGTTTACGACTTTCATTCCACTTGCTGATAGTTTCAGAAGGAAATTGAAAAGGGACTGTCGGTGTGCTCCTGAGATTTTTGTTCAGCTAAGGCGCTTGAGCTTTTCTACTAAAGATATGATAAGGAATCTAAAATAAATATTTATAAGACTTTGTGTACCGGTTTTTTTTCAATGATATAAGTCATGAAATCATTTCGATTTACAGTTTATATTTGATATAACCTCTTAAAATATAAAACCAAATCGAATGAGATGGTCATTATTGTTCTTTTTAAAATAAGATCAATAACAAATATGAGTAGAGAATTCTCATATACTCATGATAGTGAATTTAAATTTATTAGATATATATATTTTTCATTAACGGTATTTTTTTATCTTGTAAAAAATAAGTTTTTATTTTGTAATAAATTATCGAAAATAATGTTGAAAGATGTTTAATAGGATTACTGATAATTAAATTGGAAATTTATTTTTAATAAGAAAAATAGTATTTAGTTTGAGATTTTTTCATTTAAAATAATTTTATTTTCATTATTTGCTTAAAATCTTGACCAAATACAAGAATCCTTTCAAAAAGTTATTTTTGAAAAGTCAATGAAATGTTTTTTACTGGATGAAATAAGAAATAGTTTAAATGTGTTACATATTTCGTTTAGTATTTAGTAATTGCTTGATGTTTCTGTCTGGTATCTAAATCTAATCTTAAAATCCATGAATCATCCCTATTAGCACAAGATATTTTACGATGTCTTCACGATGCTGCTACGAAATTCAGAATGCCACACATCACCATGAAGAGACCGTGCGAATATTGTAGAGCATCTTGTGTCGATATTAATAGCTAAATTTCAAAAAATCGGTACATCAGTGAAATGTATACTTGAAAGGAAAGACATTTTTAATAAATGAAGCCTATTTCTACGGAGAGTATAGTAAGATTTTAATATATTTATATCTAGATTTTCACACGATAACATCTTTTCTATTCTAGAGAATATTCAAAATAAATGTTTGGTGCAGTCATAAATACTTTAATGAAACATGAAATTTATTCACACCTACTCACACCGTTTGTCTGAAAATAAACCAACAACATGGATCCCAGTTTTACTGGTTTTCATGGTTACTCTAATAAAATAGTTAGCATTTTTATTCAAAAGAATGTTGTCCTGTAATAACTCATTTATTTACTGAACTTTTAAAATAGCACTATTTTAACTCTTTCCTAGATCATTAGTATCATCAATCAAGCTAGATAAATAACTTATCTTAGATCAAGATAACTTATTTTGTTCTGATTATTAAGTAACGCATATTATCAATTATTTTAAATTCTGCTTAGAATGGTCACGAAGTCTATGGTGGACGCATTATGTAATTTTAATCCGTGATGATCAGATGGCATGTTTGACTTATTGAAGGTACTCTAAAATTACAAAACGAAATTTAACGCGACGATGTGTTTTCCTCGCCTACCATATTTCGAATTCAACAAACCAACATATCTTTGGCAA
This sequence comes from Araneus ventricosus, assembly GCA_013235015.1. Taxonomy (NCBI): domain Eukaryota; kingdom Metazoa; phylum Arthropoda; class Arachnida; order Araneae; family Araneidae; genus Araneus; species Araneus ventricosus. The sequence continues at coordinate 82,478 of BGPR01003428.1, forward strand.
ATTTATCTCAAGTTAGCGATTCTATGACGAGAAGATTGAAATTAACTTAAAACAGATCAATAAGTAGTCAATAAATGTTTGATTTTTAAATAGTTAAATGAATTTTTTGCAGATATAAATTAGACAAGCTTTTTACATAAAATCCCAACGCATAACTAAGCAATACCTTTTTATTTATAAAGTCATCTAAAAATGTTAATATCATTTTTATAATACGAGTTTTCCCTTTTTTAACAGTAGTGAACAATTAGACTGATTTTTAATAAAAGACAAATATCTTAAATAGAAGGAAAATCAAGAAATTGACTAATCATGTTCTTAAGACACTTGCTTTTAGTTTGAAAATATTCTTCAAATAACAACATAGGCATAAACAAAATTCCATCAACACTCTTAAAAGAAAAGCATTTAATTACTTTGTAATAAGTTCAAACTTTGAAAGAAATGTGGAAAGAACACGATGTTTTAGTAGGTGCGGCGGGGAGGCGTTGTGAGAAAGGATTAAATTAATAATATTTGGTGTCATCCAGGTCAACATAAAACTTAAAAATAAATGTATTACCCCTTCGGAACCAGAAATACAATATATGCGTTAGGAAATTATTTTGCACGCTCATTTTTTTATAATTAGTGGGCGTTTCTGAAGCAATGATTAATTTGTTAATTTTTGATTTGTTTATAGCTTTTCTTTCTTTCAAAATGATAAATTGACTTCAACGCTAAATGAGTAACCTCAAATTAAAGAAATCTGGAACTATCAGAGAAATATCTTTAAATAAAATGAAACTTCTCTTCTTGAGTAAAATGACAAAAATCAATGAAACAATCCTTTTAAAATTGCTTTGAATTTGGATTTAGAGGTGTTTACTGATATTATTTAAATAACTTTCTTTAAAGAAAATGATGGTTTTATATTGTACCTGTTCCGTACATTTAAACTTAGACAATTTCCCTAAAACTTATTAAAAAAATAGATAAATAAAAGTTATCTTTGGTATATATCACTCACTGCTTTTTTATACGCGATAGAATTGAAGAAGAATAATAATTAAAAGTTAGGAAAGAATATTTCCACACATTTAGAGTATGCTTTATTTGTTACAAGTTTTAAAAATTTTAGGTAAACAAAGGATAAAATGTCTCTCTTCTTCTCTTTCTGTAATAATAAATTAATAACAATTCCAATCATTTTTTTCAAATTCTCTTTAGATAAACGGAAACTATTGAAACTATTTGAATGTAATCGTTCACTAGATTGAAGCTGATGGTCCCTATATGTTTAGGGATTAAACGTTAATGATATTTTGCACTACTTGTCGCAAATTATGTTTTTCTTATTGTATTTATACATTTCTCAATTTCATACCTATATTTCCGAGTACGCAAAACGTGGAAATTTGCTCCATTCTGCATAAATTTCCAACTTTTAATCGACTGAAACTGGATTTTAGGTATATAACAATTGTTTCATATCACATTATTTTTATTTTGCTGCTTCTCTGAAATATTGATTTTGAGATAAATAGAAAACATATTAAAAGAAAACACACTTGTTATTTCATAAAACTGTTCAAGAAAAATTTATTCATCGAGAATATGGTCGATAACCGTAAAACAATTGAAGGAAAGCAATGCCTATTGAATTATGTGAAGCATACTACAAAGATATACAAATTTTTTCTCAAGCTATTGTGATTTTGGCTAGCTATGATGCTGTAGAATTTTCAGTTAGTAATGAGTTGATGAAATTACAAATAGGAAATAGTGGAATCAAATTTATTTCGCATGAATATGGATTTTCAACTTAACTATCTCCACTTCTCCAGATTCTCCTTGCAGCAGACAGGAAAGTCATTTGTAAGCTGAATTGATTTCCACCATTGTATTTATACTATAAGGATTCAGAAATGAAGTTCAAAGACAGGCACAAATATTTGGACTGTATCGATGAAATACAAATAATTTATTAAGGAAATCATTTTAGAAGAATTCTAACAGTTTTCTAGTATAAGAAATCTGAGGTAGATGGCGTTAATTAATTGACACCTGTAATAAGAAATGAAAAGGGTGACAGCTCAGGAGAAAGTGCAGTGTGTAATGGAAGCGGAAACAATATAACCGAAAAAGAAAATTCTGCTTGATGTACTATAGGAATCCAACAAGAGTACCTTAAATTTTACATGCATGCAGAAGTTTAAAGGCTCAGGATATATATAAAAAAACGCTTTTCAGGAAATCCAGTGCAGACTGGACATTCTTCGCAACATTTAAGGAGCTCACTTATAGCTATACTGATACTGATGTTCTGTAAAAAGAAAAAATAATTTTTAAAAAATCACCTTTTCGTATTTTTAGAATAAAAATATCTTTCTCGGGCATCCTGTATTATGGCTTAGGTGATTATTACAGGCAATATAATACACATTTCCAGTTAATATCATCTGAATTGAAACCATTAATATGCAATCATAAAGAAAAATAACCAATATCAAATAATTAAGCTAAAACTGCCATGAATTAATACCACAATGAATAGCTGTTTTCTTTTCATCTGTAAATCCTTTAACACTCCTTTTATATGAACCTCGAGGAAAATACTCTTTTTTTTAGGAAATGGAAGGATTATTTCAAATTATTTATCTTTTTTTTAGTTAATCCCTAAGAAACGGACGAATGCCAAAGCCATATTTTTTTTTAAAAAACTGACTTCTAGGGAACGAAAATATCCGGTAATCCATATTTGTAAGTCTGAAATTTTTATCTTTTATTATATGAAAGACATCAAACAACATTCGCTGCGTGTTTTCAGAACTATACTTTAATCAGTGTGGTGGATGTTCACTTACTTAAATAAAAATGAAAATTAATAATATTTAAAGAGTATGCGATTATTTAAAATTAATTGACAAGTGTGGAATAAAACAATAAATCTTACAGAAAAAAATTATTTTAACATTGGTTTTGGAAAATTAATGCTTTTTGCTTACTAAATCTTGATTGTTGGTTGTCTACAAATTAAAAATTTAGTAATACATGTATATATAATTCTTTGGGCTGTTGATAAGTTTCGTCGTGTGCTGCAATAAATTTTGGAAACCGAATGCCTATAATTGATCACAAATATAAAGTTTGAAATTTTTATTCATCAATTAGGTTTGTAAACAATGTATATGATATGATAAGAAAAACCTCTTAACATCTGGAAGAAATTATCATACAATATTTCAAGTAGCACTTGAGTGTCCTGCTTAATCAGCGATTGAAAATATAATTTCAAATATTAAAATACAGATAGGCTAGATCAGGCTTGGGGAATCTGCGGCATTTTTGAGTTTAATATACTACCTTACTAGTTATTTACAACTTGCATTGAAATCATATATTTATCTGCAATGTAATAGTAATTACAGAACAATAAACTTCAAGATTTTACTTGTGCGGCCTTTTGCCCAACTGCCGGAATTTAATAAAGCCTTTCGGTGCAAAAAGTTTCCCCACCCATGGGCTAGGTTGTTTGAGTTGATTCTTGAAGGAAACAATATTTTATAAATTTTGGAAAATAATGGGACAATTCTACACTCGTTTTTGCATACTAATACTGTAAGAAGAACAGGTTTACTGTAATATGAGTCTTCTACATTAAAAGAAGTGGCCGTGGCCTAGTGGTAAGGTCTTAGGTTCGAAACCCTTTTAGAACCTGAGACCGTCGAATCCGACATTTATGTGTGCCTGGTGCACGTGAAATCTGGTGTGCAAGGTGTCAAACATCGTACCGTTGTTGCTGCGCGGTAGTTTCCAGAGTGAGTGCAAGCTCAGGTGTTGTACTCCCCATACTATCTCGGTTCAATATAATGAGGTTCATCGCAAAACAACCCTTATGTTGCTCCAAAACGGGACGTGTAATATACCTAAACTGAACTAAACTAAACCAAAACTAAACCTGTACCTTAGATAGGAAACTAATCTAAGATCAGCAAACGAAAATGTTGTAAACTGCATTTTAGATAACAGTCAGAAATTTAGATTGCAGATTTATTACAATGCATTAAACTCGTAAAACAGTATAAAATGAAATATAAATGTGTAATTTAGTATTTTGAAAATTACAAATTAATTTAAAAGAAAAATACCTTATTTCAAAGTCCACATAACAATTTTTTAAAGATTAATTTACTAGGTTGCTAAAGCCCTAGGACCCTATCTTCAAATTTTTATCGTCGAAATGCAATTTAAATAATGTATTTAATTTGTAAGTATACATGGGTATTCAGGATATTCAACTTTCATAAAATTCAATATTACTCTTCGAAGATTCAAGTACAAAATACATCAATTTGTCCAAGAACCCTCATCATTTATATATGAAAGAAAAATTATACTGTGTTGCGCACATACGTAATAAATCAATATTTGCTTCAAATACTCATATGCTTTACATTTTAATACTATGCTGTCAAGTATTTTCGAAGTTTCGTAAAACTTTGCATCCTACACAAGGGAAAATTTTCGGATTTTTTAAGAAAATCTTTATATCTTGCAGAATATACATGTTATTTTTACAAAACTGCATGTAAATATTGCGCACATTAAACAAAACCCTTACGAAAGTTGCAAATCATTATCAGCTTCCTGTGAAATGGGGTGAACCAAAATCGTTTTCGTTTTCATCTGCTCCTGGTAGGTCCCCTAATTGCCTTAGCCACCGAATCTCCAATGTAAATTGTGAGTTCAAGCCTATTCTTTACATGGTAGAATTACTAGGAAAATCCATCCAGCCTTTCGCGAGTAATTGAAAATAATGTGCAAATCTTAAAGAAATTTCAAAAAAATTTCAAAATTTTGGCCACTGCTGTTTGTAATTTCTACCTAATCAAATGAGGCATCGAAGCCATTTATCTGTTTCAGTAGAATAACTCTCTCTCTAGGGATGTACTATGTTATCGTATGAAATCTTAAAGTTATTTTTTGCTTGGCTTCTCTAACGATTTTCTTCCAATTTTTTGCTTTGCTTTATCTTCAATTCAAAAGAATACATACTGTTGATATCAGCAATGTGTAATATTATGAAAAAACAACATCATAAAACATATAACTATGGATTTACTCTCCAGAAATTTGCTCAGCAGAACACTGTATTTATTCGTTTTTTTGTGGTTTATATGTTTTCTTTTCATATTCTGGATTTCAGGCTTTCTTTTCCATTTTGTTTCATGAGACCACATGGGTTTGGATTTTAAAAGCATTAACTTAAATATTCTGAAAAAGCAGAATCAAAGAAATATCAAATAAAAAACCCAAAATTTTTATATAGACTTGCTACTTCAAAGAAATGTTGGATTTCTCAAAAGTTCTCTAAGCCTTTGAAATTTTAAGAAATTGGAATGCTGATGGATATTGATTTCACCGGATGTAAAATTACGACATTAAATTCTATTTTCGATTCATCTAGGATTGGCGCGACTCTAATGTATTTGTAATTTAAAAATGTCATCAGCTGAATCCTGCTTTAATTTTTATTTATGTTTATTTTTTCGGTGTCTTATACGTTTTCTTTTCATTGTCTTCTTTTGCGGCATCATGGATTCGGACTTAGAGAGTAATACTGAAAGATTCCGCAAAAACGAAGCAGACCAAATATCAAGAAAATGCTACACAATGCTTATATTGAATTTTTACTTAAAATAAATGTTTGATCCCTTAGGAGTTCATTAAATACATTGAAATTGTCAGAAATGACTGAAGGATATACATTACTCGAGACATATTAAAATATTTAATTTCGATTTTGATTAAAATTTTCAAATAAAAAATCTTGCAGATTTAAAAACCTATTTTTATCATCAGTTCATCATCAAAAAACTAAACTACTCATTAAAAATAATAAAAAAAAAACACTCGTTAAAACTGTATGAAAAATAAACGTCATTAAGTTTCGATATTTTTCTAGTTTTTTTTCCCAATAAGTAAATGATTTATAGTTTGAAAACTTTTTTTCTCATTTTGATCTTTTTGATCATATCATCTTATAGAAATAAATGAACTTATTGAAATTGATATTTTCATCAAATTTCTCTTTGGAATTTTAAAATATTTTTGCTTTATTGGACATCGGTTAATTAAGAATTAGTTTAGATATTGGAAAATGAAATGAAACAAAAATGAAAACAAAGAAAAAACAATTATTTCGTAATGATTTTATGAATTTTACAGATTTCAAAATTAAATATTGAAGATATGTACATTTAGTCCTGATAATATGATATGTAACAAATTGTTGACTTGGTTGAAAAGCTTTGTTAGCAAGCAATATCATGTTGATTCACATGTATGATTTAATAACTGTGGAGTAATTATTTTAATCCGTTCCCTTGTATAAGTATGTGCATTGAAAATTTACATAAATGTTTGAGAGATTTAATCTATCTTTCGGCGCTGCAATCATAACAGGGCAAAATTTATTTATCTTTTTTATTTTATTTATTTTTATTTATTTATTCTGATGAATTGAAATTTTTGATGGAGACTTCCATACAATTTTAGGTTGGATTCACTTTTAGAAAAAGAAAAGAGTCGAAGACTTAGGTTCAAAACAATTTATTTGGAAAATCTTTTCTGAAATACTATAATTCCTTTAAAAAAATGTAAATTCTTTTCTGTTTCTAAATGAGGTGATGATTATATTTAGATAGTATTAAGATTGTGCTTTGGTGCATTAATAATTTTTTTTAATTTTTTTTCTATCATTGCAATATTTTTCGGTTAAGTATTAATTTTTAATTTATGCGTTTCCATGAAAGCCTCCGTTGAAATACAAATTCTTTTTTTAAAAACGCTAGATACTTTTAAAACGCTTTACGAATTTCACCAGCTAAACCATAAAATTTAGCTTTACACATCTAAACACGAGATATATAGTTTTTACTTGAAATTATATCACATATGAGATCAAATTGTTAAAACACATTTAAAAAAAATAAAAAAAGGTGTCAAAAAATCGCTGAAACAATGATTTTCATTTAATGGAAAAGAGATTTCAAAGTTAATTTAACTTTCCAGCATGCTCGCCCTCTATACCAACATGAAAGTTCGCGTGTATATCCTAGATACCCTTTTATAAAATATCAATATTTAAAAGTAATTATAAAAATTAGATTGTAATTGGGTATATTTTAATAAGTACAACTATTTTAAGCAATTTTCATTTAAAAAGAAATGGAAAAAATGTAAACATAAAACGCAAAACAATATAAAATCACAAAAGATTTAGAATAATGACGTGAAAAAATAAATAAAAATGCGAATATTCCAACTGAAATATTTGATATGAGAAATATAAGACTGTAAAGACAATATGGAAGTAAAAAAGCAAAAATTGAAATTTTGATATAAAAAGCAAGAAGTCTGTTCGATAATAATCCCATTCGATGGTCGCGCGTATATCTGAAATACAAATATCAGATTCTCAGAATCCTATAAACGCCTTGAATTCCAAACTATGACAAACTGTTCGTCGGAGGGTGTTGGAAGAATATACAAGATCATGCTTTCGCAGCAACCTATCGTAAAAAGATATAAAACAAAATTCTTCTATAGTGTTTTTCTCACATACTCTTGTCCACGGGAAGGTTAAAGTAGCTGTAATTACAACTAGCCTAAGAAATGAATTAATATCTAATACACTATTTATATCTTGGTTATATTTAATTGTAATTTTTTATGGAATATCCGAAACATCTCTAATTGCAATTAGCGAATTTTATTAAAGTAATATTAATAAAATATTTTATAAAATTCTTATTAAATTTTTGTACTCAGTTGCAAATTCGAATAAGGAAAATAACTTTTTAATGAATTTCTGCCATTAATGTTGAATAATATATATATTTCACTTAGATTCGCACATTTTATCCTAATATAAAGGGGGATGAAAAACTATTTAAGCAAAAAACATGCAGATGATCCCATGGATCTGGTTCAAATTCAGAGCCAGATTCGTGCGAATACTAAAACATAATTTCTTTATTGTTCCTCGTTTAAGAAGAATCACTATAAAGGAAAAAAAACTACCGTAGATATGTGCAACAGTTATTTTGTCGTATCATTCTTATTCCTGTTGCATTAAGACAAATTATTTAAAAACTTAGCCGCCGTGGAATTTCCCATTTTTATTTTTTGGAGTCTATGTTCATATGAATCTTCATCACTTCAATAATCCATTGGAAGACGAAATGCAGATAAGAAGATGCTGTTAAAAATAGAAGAGAGTTCTATTTTCCGGGAGCTTAGTAGCTTAACGCAGTAAGAATAAGTTAACAAATCTTCATCAACTACTGGATAAAATAAAAAGGTGAGAAGTTTTGTTGTGAGTAACATTGCTCTTCGACTACGTAGAACATAAATGTTAATTCATGGTTCTTTTTATTTTGGTTCATTCTTCCCTGCATCTTCATATACAGAAGTTTCTCAAAGGCTTTTATGTTTTTGCTAATGATATTTGTTGAAGATGCCTTATGAATTTGACATCGAGTTTAACTGAAGTATAGTTTTCTGTTAATTTGTTATCATTTTTTAGTCATAGGAAATTATTTAAATGTGGAGAGAAATGAAAAATCTATTAAATGTGGGTCCAAATTGAACTGAATATTGATATTATAAGAATTATTATCACTATTATATCCATAAATTTAATTCATTTTTCTTCATTCATTAACATAATTTATTTATTTTAATAAATATGTATATGTCAATTATTTAAAAAGAGTGCATATCGTTACGAAACATTTCAAGGTTCGAATTGCATGGTTGGTAAATTTATTTTTACAATTAAAAGAAATGTTTTGCTCAATTAATTTCAAAAATGGATCAGGTTCCTTAAAATATTCTCTTGAACTAAACAAAGGAAGTTTTATTTTAGGCATAGGCTAGGCATCCATGTTTTTGTCTTTGTTGATCGACACGAAACCATTCATCATAAGCACAGCTTTCGCGCCAAAATTTTGTCAATTATATACTCACACAGACTGAAGGATGTTTTAAGAGTCACTACTTCAAAGGATAGTTTTTTAACAGGAAGAAGAAGAGATTCTGCAATTAGCCAATCACAACTCCATGTGATTCGGATGTTAAATTACTCATTAAGTTTAATTGTTTCTTACAGATTGATGATTTTTAACTTTTAATAATTAATATTTCGGTGTTGAAAAACCTGTTTTGAACTACAGAAAAGTAAAACGTAAGATACAGGTGCATATTAAAGGAAACATCGATCGAGGCGCACGGTCACAAGATTCAAAAGTGTTATATTCCAATTCGAAAACTGGAAAAAACATTATCTGTAGAAAATGTTTCTCCTCATTTTATTCATATTTGGAGGGCAGAAATATCCGTAGTAACAGAATAAAGAGTTGAATGATTGAGAAAGAAAAAGATGAAAACTTAATTTTTGAACGAAATTTGATATACATATATTCTCTATTAATCAACACATATGAAGTCTCAAAAACCTTATTTGCAAACAGACTTATAAATTATGAATAATACGATATAATTCAACTGAAATAACCAACTTAAAATATATTAAATACAGTAAAAATAATTAAGTGTAATAGAAAATTAAATATAATAACCCAAACCATAACAAGGAAATGAACATGTAACTCAGCAAATATAATAAGGACCCAAGTACTTTACATCGATCTAATAGTGTGTACCTACAACGCAAATCATAGTATTTAGCACCAGAATGCTAAATATTATGATTGTAGATCAGAATGCTAAATCTGATACTGTAAATTCAACTAGTTAGATTCTACCTCCACAAATTACCTTATTCATCGTGAAAGTGTCAGGGACTACGCGATTTCTAACGCATCCTCTCCTTTTAGGGTGCGGATGCCATTTATGCATGCACACTCTTTACTTTGAACGAATTCCGTTAATTCCATTATAACGGTGGATAATAACTTCAAATACTTGAGGAGCGTTTCCTCACATTACGACTTTCATCCCTCTTGCTAATGATTTGAAAAGGAAATTAAAGCGGGATTGCATATTCGCTCCTGACGACTGCGCTTAGCTAAGTAGTTCGATAGTTTTTATTTCAGAGATAGTAATATGTCTACAACAAACACTTATAAGAATTTGCCTACCGTTTTTAACAATGATGTAAATTTTGAAATCCTTTCTATTAACAGTTTTATTTTAGAAAAAATATTTAAAAAACAATACTGAATGAAATAAGGTGGTCAATAATGCTTTTCTAAAAACCTCAGCTACTTATAATGATGAATTTTAATTTATTAGAAATGTCTCTTTTCACTTAGGATTTTATATATATGCAGAAAATAATACTGAAACAGGTTTAAAAGAATTGCTCTTAATTATCAGAAATAAATCGGAAATTTTATTTTTGCTTTGAACAATATTTCTTTTCAAAATGTTTTTTCCATTTAAAAGATTTTTCATTTATTAACTTTAAATCTTTACCTGATATAAGAATCTGTCATAAGATTTTGTTCTGAGAGGCAGATCATGCGTTTTAAAATATGGAATGAAATAACGAAACGTTTGAACATCTGTTAGGTAGTCCGATTAATATTTAATCATTCATTGGTGTTTTTATCTTGGCCTTTAGCTAATTTTAAAACG
>BGPR01003428.1:93134-128746 GCA_013235015.1 Araneus ventricosus
TAACTTTTACTTTTCTTTAACGCCTTTGAGTCAATGAGTACTCTGATATTTAATAAAATATAAATTCACCTTAAGTAAGAGCAAAATCAAGAAAATGAATATTCATGTTCTTAAATATTCTTCATGCTGTTTTTTGAAAATATTCTTCAAAGAACAACCTAGACGAAAACAAAATTTCATCAACACCCTTAAAAGGAAAGCTGTTAATTAATTTTTAATAAGTGCTAACTTTAAAAAAATCTTGAAAGAACATGTTGTTTTCGTAGCTTTGAAGAGGGCGGTGAGGGCGAGTTGCACGAAATGCTTAAATTAATATTAGTTGGGGCCTACCAAGTCAACGTAAAAGTATAAAAATAAATTTATTTCCCCTTTGGGACTAGAACTAACGGTATTTCTCATAAAGTTATGTTGGAAGTTCATTTTTTGTTTCTAATTTTGGAGCGTTTCTGAAGCAGCATAAATAAATTGAATTTTTATTTGTTCATAGCTTTTCTATTTTTGAAAGTGAAACCATATCCGTGAAAGTTAATTCCTGAAACAATACGAAGCGAATGAAAAACATGTAACAATACAAATATACACTGCAAAGGAACATAATTCACGGAACGATTGGCGAAGGATTATTCCTGAAAAACAGATGAAATTATAGAAATATTAAAACAATGCGTCTCAGTAGAAAGTAATATAAAAGCACGGAATTAAGGAAAGATGAGGGAGCATATACATCCGCATATGTATGAGAATAAAACCCTCTGAAAGAGAACTGATTGGCCGAATAGTTTAAGAATATGAAAATGTCGTATGAAAAATAAATTTCTTTTTGAAAGAAAGTTCATTTGATAGCTTTTTTATTCTTAATGAATCAATTTCTCGCTCGCAGCTTCTTAGTTTAGGTCATTTGCAGAATTCATCCGCTTATATAACTCTTTAAAGTTGTATAAATAGCTCATAGAAAGAATTCGAATATACATCATAAGGGAAAAAATTATTTCAGTCAAATATATATTTTTTAAATTCTTAAAAATTAATTTCAACATAAATTTAGAAATTAACAATAAACAAATAATTTCAGAAATAATTGTAGAAGAACAATATCACCTGCACAGATAGACGATTTTTGCAAGTTTCATTTCATTATTATGGAACTATAATTTATGAGGATGACACTCTTTAAAGAAGACTTTTATGAAATCAAACTTTGAAGCTTTTATCTTTCACAAACAGTGTTTTCATGTTTATTTGTAAGTTTCTGCCTGTAAATTATTTTATTTGTTGTCTTATTACCATAGAAATATGGAAAAAGTGTTTCCTTAAAATTTAAGGAATATCTTTTCCGCTCTTTCGAAATGACATCATTTATTCCGCTTTTAATACATGTACCTCTGTTTATCACATTCTACTACATAGCATACTGAATCTATTGAGTTATAAAAATGTTTTGAATTTATAAATTGTTTATATATTTATTTTATTCATGGTGCCCGGAATGGTAGTCTCCAAAATTAGATATTTATGTAGAGAGAATTACGTACTGATATCAAGGAATGTAATCCGTGTCGATAAGGGATTGCTTGAAGGTTGTTTTTTTCCTATTGTAAAATCTCGATAAAAGTGAACACATGCGCCTTGTCGTCGGCTGCAGGCAGTCACTCGTTGGTAGCAACACAAAAGACAGACACTCTATTTGATATCCCAAATCTCCAGACACATCGCATTTGCAATTTTTTGAGTGATCTTCACTAGAAGAGTTTTGTATCAGAACAATTCTTACTTTCTTCTGATTTGAAACCTCATATATAAGTAGCAGATTGAAAAATAAAACAAATCTTACTAAAGAATTTAGAAAAAGAGGATTAAGATTTCAGGTTTGCAAAGCTGATAATTTTACTTAGATTGAGCTTCATTAAACTGCAAAGAAAATTCAAAATTTGCCCCTCTTTAATGTGAAAATTTAAATGTTTAACTAATAATCTATTGTTCTTTCAGTATGAGATATTACTTTTAGATATTACTATCCCTATACTTTCTACGCAGCAATTATTTCAAAAGAAAGCAGGTTGTCAGGAAAAGGAAAAGTGAATGAGAGAAACTTATACAAATCACCGCTGATAGTTTTTAATTATTTTTTAATATTTTGCAGCCACCTATTATTTACAGCCACCTATACGCATTTCTATATAGTTCAATATTTATTCTTCCATAACTGTGTGTTATCAACAGAAAATTAATTTGATGAATTGATTCGCACTATTAGAATGAATGAAGCAAGTATAAAATGTTTTTATTAGAGAAATCAATGTATTATTTATTTCCAGTTAATGTTCAATCGAAAGAATTAATCTGCACTTATGCACAAAAATATGAAACATCAAATAATCAAGTAAAAAAATACCATGAATTAATACAAAATTGATATTTTTTTTAATCTGTAAATGTCTCAGCACTCCTTTAATGTGAAATCCGAGAAAAATATTCTCTTTTTTGTGGAAGGAAATGGAAGGATTATTTCAATTTTTTTTTATCTTTATTTGAGTTCATCCTTAGGAAACAGACGAAAGCCAAGCCCATTATTTCTAAAAAATCTATTTCTATAAGACGAAAATATACGTTAATCCTTTTTTTAAGCCTAAAAGTTTTAGCTTCTACCATATAAAAAACATGAAACAGCATTCGCGATGTTTTCAGAACTATACAGGATTCAATGTCGTGGGTGTTCATGTACTTAATTAAACAGTGATAATTATCAGCATTACGGAATCTGAGACATTTTAAAATTAATTAACTAGAGTGATATAAAACAATGAAACTTAGGGAAAAATACTTAATTTAAAAGTCGTCTTGAAAATGTATGGTTTTTGCTCATTAAGACTTAATTTCCATTTGTTTTGAAGCTGAAAAGTTTTTCGTATGCGCATATATAATTTTGGGGGGCTGTGAATGAAACTCATCGTGTTTTGCAAAGGGTTTTGAAACCTAATGCCCATACTTGTTTTCATATGCAATGGCTGGCATCAAAACATTACGTTTTCATTTATCAATTCGGTAAATAAACAATTTATAGAAAATGATAAGTAAAATATTCATAAACATCTGGAAGAAAATTATGAGTAATTCAAGTAAAACCTGAATCTTTTACTGAATCAGAGACTGAAAGTTAAATTTCCGATATTAAAATACACATGAGAGAGCATTTGAGTTCGTTCTTGAAGGAAACAATATTCTATAATGAATTCTAACAAAGATTCCAAAAAATGGAAAAGGAAACCGCTCTGCTCAGTTATGGTCAGAATATGTTCTAAAAGACCTTTAAGATAAGAGTCACAGTTCATCTTACTTATATTTAATGAAAAATTTACGAAACCTTACAAATAAAACAGCAGAACCTAATAAAGGTTGACCACGTGTTATTAGATTGCCTAATAACGCAAACCTAAGAACATTTAGGTTATCTTAGGTTCTTGCGGAACCTAATAATATTGGAAGCTGTTTTCGAATCAAAAGATGGAGAGATCACTTCATTTCGGCATATTGTTTTAAACTGAGAAACTGTTGAAATGCAGATAATACCCGTTTAAAATTCACTTTTCGATCCGACGGTTTAATCACTTTGAATTCCTTATGGTACCCACGGAAAGTTTTATGATACATAATGGTCGTTAAGTTAATGCAAGGTAATCAGTATGGAATAATAATTACACACCTTCATTTCTGCAATAGAATTTCGCAATCTGAGAACGTTTCAACATTCTTTCTAATAATGATAAACTTCTCAAAAAGTATAATGATGACGCTTTTTTAAAGTTGAAGAATATCCCTTATACTTAAACTGAACAGTAAATTCATGCATTTGCAATCGTCTTTTGAAGAACTTTAATTTTGCATAGTAAATGTCGTGTGACTCTAGTTTAAGAAAGTATCTTAATTATGAAAAGAGGCAATGTCAATATTCTTAACTATCATAAGTGTAAAAACATACGTAAGCAGATTCATTGCAGTGTATGAAACTGGTAAGGTAAATGGTCAGGAAAATGGCGCCATTTAATAGTTTTAAAATAATAAGATAATTTCAAAAATACTCTATCATTGAATATCTATAATAAAATTTATTTAAAATTAATTAACTAGGTATTACCAAAGGTTACATGATAAGTTTACTTCAAAAACCAATTAAATTTACTTTTGTAAATTACGAATGAAAAAAATTAAGTATAACAAGGGAGATTATGCATTTGAAGCAAAGTTCGATATATACAATAATTTCTCTGATAGGTAGCTTGCAGTTTGTGAGTGTTTTAGTTTATACATTTTAAGAAGAGAAAAATCTAAAAACTGAAGCATTCAGTGAACCAACTGGCAATCTTAGACGCATTAACTTTACATGTGTTTTCTTGTTTTTCCCTGAGAATTTCAATTCAATGTACGTTTGAAATTTGCATATTGCATTTTTTACCAGTTTCTTCCACGATAATTTGTTAAAACTAGATTATATACTTTCTTTCTATTCCAACATACACTATATGCCCAAAAGTATCCGGACACTTGCAGATTTTCACATTTTTTAGAATGTTTCCGGAATGGTTTAACCAACTGCCTTTAAACTTCGGACATGTAAAGAACAGACAATAACTCACATTTTGCATTGAAGATTCGGTCCTGAGGGCAATTAGGGGGCCGTCTACAAACTTATGAAGACAAAAAAGTTTTTGGCCCACCCCGCTTCACAGAATACTGATAACAAGATGAAACTTTCAGAAATGGTAATGTTTAATGCGCATATTATTTACAGGAATTTTTGTAAACTCAGCGTAAATATTTGGGAAGGTATAAAGGTTTTCTTAAAAAATCTCAAATTTCCCCACCTGTTTTTTGCTTATAACATGTAGAGTTTTCTGTTATATTATGCGAAACTTACAGAAAAGATGGCAATATGTTAGAGAAGCATTTGTGTAAAACTTTGGAAAAGAATTGTTGAATATTACAGGAATTATGAGCATTTTTAGTAAATAGTGTTTTACTGCGCATGCCCGAAACATAGTGTAATTTTTCTTTCACAACTTTAAAGCCAGATATGTAGGGCAACCTATATTTAAAAAAATTCAGTTCAATATCATTAGCATTTAGAAAGATATCGGCATTACAACGAGCAGAATTTCAGCTCCTGTCGAAGAGAAGCTAAAAGATGAGGGGTTGTACACAAATTGATATTTTTTAAGCTTATATCTTTAAATAGTTATATTGAATTGTATAGAGGTTAGAAACCATGAACACTTATGAACACGTATCAATTACGTGCTTAACTTAAATTCCAGCTAATTAGGCACTATAAATAACAAAAAATTTATTACTTTAATTATTTTATTTACATGATTATTAACAAGTTACATATTACAATTTTACGGCCAAACGATATTTTTAAATATATTTATTTTATGGCGAAACGATTTTTTTATCTAATTAATTTCTTTTCTTAAAATATTTTAATAATTCTACATATATATTTTTTTATTCGTTACGAATATTAGATGTGTTTCATGGGTATTCAGCAAATTCTAACCACTATACAATTCAATATAACTATTTAAAGATATAAGTTTAAAAAATATCAATTTGTGTACAACCCCTCATCTTTTAGCTTCTCTTCGACAGGAGCTGAAATTCTGCTCGTTGTAATGCCGATATCTTTCTGAATGCTAATGATATTGAACTGAATTTTTTTTATATATGTTGCCCTACATATCTGGCTTTAAAGTTGTGAAAGAAAAATTACACTGTTTCGCGCATGCGCAGTAAAACACTATTTACTAAAGTTGCTCATAATTCCTGTAATATTCCACAATTCTTTTCCAAAGTTTTACAAAAATGCTTCTCTAACATATTGCAACCTTTTCTGTAAGTTTCGCATAATATAACAGAAAACTCTGCATGTTATAAGCAAAAAACAGGTGGAAAAATTTGAGATTTTTTAAGAAAACCTTTATATCTTCCCAAATATTTACGCTGAGTTTACAAAAATCCCTGTAAATAATATGCGCATTAAACATTACCATTTCTGAAAGTTTCATCTTGTTATCTGTATTCTGTGAAGGGGGGTGGGCAAAAAACGTTTTTGTCTTCATCAGTTTGTAGACGGCCCCCTAATTACCATCAGGACCGAATCTTCAATGTAAAATGTGAGTTATTGTCTATTCTTTACATGTCCGAAGTTTAAAGGCAGTCGGTTAAACCATTCTGGAGACATTCTAAAAAATGTGAAAATCTGCAAGTGTCCGGATACTTTTGGGCATATAGTGTACATTAAATATAATTGAGTTAATAAACATCCTTCAGTTAAAACTGTATGGAGAATTGTATCAAGCGGCGTTTAACAAGACGATACTTATTCAAAAGCAATTACAATGAATACTTTAAAGTATTTATTACACAAAAGCACCGCTCCTTATATATTATTCTTTTTAAATCCTAAAATTCTTTTTAAATCACTTCATAATAAAACAATTTATAATTCAGATGCACATATATTTACATTTTTTAGATTAATATTAGTAGAGTTGCCATAAACTTTTAAGAACACGTTATCATTTCAAATGTAAATGCAACTAGTGCTTCAAGGTATTTTTATCCTGAAAGGAGGCATTTCTCATTTGCCCTCGCATGAGTCGCTTCAAATAACGTAATCTGCAAGGAATGGTACGTATCAATCCTATATCTTAATTAACTGATAAGATTGACAAATTTCTTTTATTTAAGATTCTTCCGCGCTGTTAGTAAATTGTATTGGTTGCCATAGCAACAAGATTTCTCATCAGAATTGGGAATCCTCGGTATTCAGCGAAATATCTGTTCACCGTCTGATGATCCAGATTAGGCATGGAGGCCTTCAATTAATTACTTCATCATCACCTCCCAGCAATGCTGCGAAAGAAAAGTTTTATTTCTTGATTCTTCTTTTTTCCATCCATTTGCAAAAGCAAGTTGATTGAAGACCTTATTAAGGTTGCTGTGATAAGATGAAAATGGTTTTTGATCCATTTAAACTCCAAAAATTAGATTTTGACAACATTTTGGTGATGTTGAGTTCAACAGCAATATCATTGTTAGTAGAAGAAATAAATATAATCCTATTCAGTTTCAAATGTGCATGTCTTAAATGATACTTTATTCTGAGTATGTTTAAAGAAAAAATCAGAGTTTGTTTCTGGTATAGGAAACATGGATATCAGTTAGAATTCTGTAGCTCCTAAGACACATATGTTTACAGCAATTCCACCACACTTCCTGTTACGAAACATTGCATAGAAATCTATTGATAAAGCATATATAAAGTATTTCAGTAATTTTTTGCTGTTCACAACCGGTAGATTGGGCATATATATATATATATATATATATATATATATATATATATATATACACGCATGTTTTATCAAAATAAATATCCTAATTCTTTGGGAAAAATTTTATTTCGTTGTGCAGAAAGCAAAATGCTCGCTTATGTAACAAGGGCTATTCACAGAGATATAATGCAATAATTTAAGCAGTAATTAAGTCAATATTATAGAAAATAATAAATTAAATTTCAAATTTAAATTTCATCTACATCATCTGAATACTGTTTAAAATCACAAAGTCCGTGCAAAAATATCCCTCGCGTTGTTTTAAAACAGGAAATAAAAACAACTAAACTAAACTTATTCAATCATGTAACAAATCAGTTGTAACATACTATGATAAGAAAAAATAAATTATTTTGCAAGACCTGGCAAGAAACTTAATTCTGTATTTCCATCAGTTTACAGCATTTGGATAATTGTATTGATATGTTGGCATGTATCGCGTTTCAAGTGTCTAAATTAAATTGATTCAGTTAGGCAAATATATTTCATATGTTGATGCATTGATATTACTGATTAACTAACGCTTATTTATTTATTTTATTTCAAAAAAATGTCGTTATCTCTCAAAAAATTGAATACTTTCGTGTGGTTTAATTTATGTAAAAACTTCTAAATTGCGTGGGCAAAATGTTGCTTCTGGCAGACTCATCTGAAATTACTTTTTTAAAGGTCTTCGATTTGATGAGCAGCAAAGTTTATGTTAGAAACGGAACTCTGCGCAGAAGACCCCTTTTAACATCAATTTTAAGTTCGTTACTAGATGGTCAGTATTCATAGTACAATAAAAAATTGTTTTAGCGACGACTTTTATGAAAAAACAAAAAGCAAAAGAACAAAAACATTACTGCAAATTAATTAAATCGAATCCGAATGCTGATTGCAAGGAAATAAAATTAAGATTTCCAACTAACCAATGACAAAGACGAGAACGATTATGAAACAGTAAATTGGATTTTATCGGAAAAACTATACAATACATTGAAAGAGAATACCAAACCCACCCACGAGGATTTTCAACGTTTAAAAATCATCTATTCCACTTTTTTTACTGTTAATATCTATGTTTTTGAAATCTGAAATTTGCTTAAAAACGAATACATTTTAAATTTTATTTTGTTTTATTCAAGTTTAAATTTAATTTTACCAAAAAATAATCACATTTTTTAATTATATTTGGGCTTAATAGATATTCCCGCTATATAATCATTTTCCCTGATAATTGTGTTTTTAAATCGAACTTCAAAACCAATCCCTTTTCAAATTTAAAATTATTTGCAAATAAATAAAATTAAAAAATTTTATTTCAAATCTTGGTATTCAGTTTTATAAAATTTTCTTTGGATTTTTTTAAATTTATATCTGGTACTTAAAACGAATAACTTTTTTGAACTTTATTTGATTCTTTTAAATTTAAGTTTATTTGCAAAATATCAATTTTGATTTTATTTGAGTTTCTAATATGCCGATTCTCCAATTAATTTTCCCTATATTTTTTCTGATATAAATCTGTTTTAATTTAAAACGAATAATAATAACTTTAATATTTTATTTTATTTTGAGTCTTTAAATTTCCTCTAAATAAATTAATTGAATTTTACTTAAGTTCTATTTATATTCTCACTCTACAGACTTTAACACCACACCGCCGTCTCTAGAGCTCATGTGACTCCTATCCGGGTTGGTGTAAATGTAGAGTGGACTTGTTGCAAAAAATACAGCAAGAGAAGAATGACAATGAAGAATTAACAAACACAGGTGTAACTACAAAAATTGACAACAAAATGGGAATATATACATTATCTTGAATAACACGGTGTGAATGAAAGAAAAAATGGTGAATGTAGATTATGACGAACACATGGGGAAGCTTACATCAACTCACGGGTTTTGAGTAACGGCTATTCGTGATGGGGACATTGCGTGTTAATTGAGAATAAGGAATAGGTGATTACTGTAAAGATTTAACTGAGAAAGGAAGGACTTAGATATCAATGTATTGAATACAGGATAAGCTAAATTGTTACTGTACAAGCCAGGTCAGTACATATTACATTCGCATTAATTTAATAACCACAAACTTTATTCTGTTCGACATTAAAAGTGACTTCTGCAAAATTCAATTATATTTCAAATTCTTACATCAAATATATTTTTCTAATTTTGCAAATTATTTCAATACCGAATCAGTTGGAAGAAAGAATTGCACAAAAGAAACTTGTGGTAGAGTAGCAATTCCGAGTTCATTTCTGACATGAATCCAGAGCATGATTCAAATGCTACTAACAAACCCTAGTCGGAACGACTCATGGGAAAAAAGATAATAAGATTCGATAAATCATCGTACACATTCTTCAAAAAAAGCATACTCGTGAATGTCTGGATAAACACACTTTATAAGCATATGATCCGGATTTGCTTCTTTCACTGTGATGATGACAGTGGTTTATCATCATGGTCATATACTACTTCATTGGTTTTCTCCCCTATCATCTAGAAGGAGAGTAACAGGGTAATATTTAAACATTTTAAACAACCAGTTGTCCCCTACTTAGTAAAGCTTGTTGGATTCTTGCAGCTCGACCTGTAAATGTCTAATTTAAGGAGAATAAAGTTGAAATAATACCTTCTTAGCCGTTCCAGTCCTCTGACATCAATATTATTGAGCCTTTGTGATCTCATTAGGAGTAGAGATTTCGTAGCCGATATCAGTCTCCATCTGCGGAACCTATCACGATTTCTTCACAATGAACGGTTTTTATTTATTTTTCCACGCCGGCGCAGACCACCTAGAGTGTGTGAGGCATTGTTAAAGGGAATGTTAAAAACTATGAGTGGTTTAACATCCCTTGAAAAACAAATTAATTTTACGGTTTATATAATGCAATTCCTCAGCTCATTGAGGCTGCTTTATGTGCTAAAGGTGGCCCTAATGGCTTATTAATAAAACTTTTTATACGTGGTTAGTATTGTTGATCTATTATTTTGTACACCACCTGTAAATCACATAATTCAAAGTCCGATTTTGATTGTCATTTTATATTTTATGGATGGCAACATTTGAATTATTTTTTTAAGAATTTCTTTCAACTGCTTATTTTATAATTACCGACATCGACATTAATGTTCTCTAAATATTAAGTTATTAAAAATAACTATACTATGCACTAAATATAGAGTCTAAAAATACCCTGCTTGTAACAACCTGCATGTGCGTATGCCGACAGTTTAAACATCCAAACACATGTTTAAAGTGTATCAAATTGAAATTTATACGTTGCTTAAATGAAAATAAATCAATCATAAATAAATATTTAAATAAAGTAATAAGTTATACGTGAAAAGGTCATTATTAAGGATAATTTCCGAGCATAAGAAAAAGACATGATGCCTGAAAAAGAAGAAAGAAGGTTTTTGAGAGAAATTTCGTTAGTTGACGGAAGTGACATGGGTTTTTGTGGATTACGCACAGTTACGTGCAAATAAACAGTAGTATCAAAAGAACAGGATGAGCAGCAAGAAGGTTCGATAATCTTTAGCGATGCCAGGAAAGCTTTCTGGGAAGAACGATTTCAAGTGGTGTATTCATTTCCATATGTATCCCATTCCCTCGTTTCACACCACCTGATGCCTACTTGTTAGAAATATTAAAATAAAATGCCGATTTCGAGAGTAAACTCTCTTCTCATGCAGGAGTAGCAATCTTGGGCTGACTTATGTTTCAGAATTGGCGTGAAAGATACAAAAATTATCTGAATCCAGACGATGCAAATTTTATATATACTAACCATACCGTAGTAAATTAACACACAAATATTGCAGAAGTTGGCTTCAACCAGAAAATCATAGATAGTTGCAACGTAATTATGTTTGTAATTCATGTCATTGATGTACATTACTGGCCATATTGCACATATAGTATTTTTAAAAGGATTATGAATGAATGCATTTTCTCGTAACCATATCTCATTTTTATATGATATATCTAGATGAATTTTAAATGACAAATTACTAAAAAGTTACGCTTTAAATAAAATAAAATAATATTATGCTTAAAGGAGGAAAAAAAAGTTTGTGATTTTTAACTATCAAAATTTTTAATATACAGTTATGCCAAGGTTTACGCGAATCCGAAGTGACGCGGTAACATATTTCCCCTCCTGCTTCAAAAATTTTCCATTTTAGAATATGATAAAAAAGAAAAATTCAGAAACGAAAACAAATAAAGTAAATTAAAAGAAATCTTTTCCGTAGTTTTTCAAAAATGAGCCATAAACAACCCCAGAAAATAATCAAGATGTCTGTAATAGAAGTTTTCTCTTGTTTGCCACTTATATTTGGATGGTTATAATAATATCAATGAGTTGTTGGGTAGACTAAACAAAGAGCTGGAATTCGGTGACATTACAAATATTGTGTAAGGAAATCGCTAATATAGAATTCGACATAATAGACACAGATCCTCCGGAAACGCAAATGATCTTTGCCATTGCAGCGCTTGCAAGGTCGAGTATTTTGCAGTATATACAAATTGTATGTATATTATAAACATAATGTAACCGACTAGTTAACATTTAGGAAAGAAAGGAATTTGAATCGCTTTCGCAGTGAAATTACTCATTTGAAAAAATTAAGTTTACAACTCTTGCGTATAAATCAAAGCTGCACTTTGATTTTTAACATTAAAACTAATGAAAACTTACTGAGAAGCAATATCAACCTGGATAAGTTACACTAATTTGCATTGGCTTCAACGTATCAAATCGTATGGTATAAATATCGAAAATAAAGGATATATTCATGCACCATTTCCAACAAAAACGCAAAAATAGGATTTTACTTTTAAGTAATTTTTAATACTACTAATATATATTTATCCATTGTTTTCATACTAAAACTTACAATTTTTCTATAAAATAAATTTTAAAATGTTTCCTTGTAATTATTTTTAATTTTACACCGCACTAATTCTTTTTATTTTCTTATTCTTCAGCAAAAATTATGCAAATATTTT
This sequence comes from Araneus ventricosus, assembly GCA_013235015.1. Lineage (NCBI taxonomy): Eukaryota > Metazoa > Arthropoda > Arachnida > Araneae > Araneidae > Araneus > Araneus ventricosus. The sequence goes on from BGPR01003428.1 coordinate 105,540, forward strand.
TAATTGAGAACAGGAATTTTAATAAAAAATATTATTTAAAAAGCGAAAACAATTTAATTCAAATTTTTCTATCACAAATTATCAATTTCGTTACCAGCATTCCAATGAAATTGTTTTAAAATAAAGACCATACTATTCAAAATTATTTATAAACAGGGAGAAGTTTAAGCGATGTCTATGACTTTTATTAACCAGCGTAGGATTAAAATTAACCCCACGATTACAACACACGCTTCTACACAACACAAGCTCTTGAGAATTTTTCTATCTGTCTGAGCTAATCTATCTGACATGTAATCAAGTGAATGCAGATTTACCTATCGATCCTATTGACATTTTTATATTATTCGTTAAAATCGCTGTTTATGAAAGCTGACAAGGGTGGATACCCACATGGCAAATCGAAAGATGGAACGTATTGTTTCTTCAAGTCACTTCTAAAGGTGCTGCAGGAGCACATTTATTTGTTCTTAAAAATACTTTTTCGAAAACAATATTTTAGATTTTCATCTTATCTGATGCTACTCCACATAAAAGTAGTATTCAAATCATAAATAATAAGTTGAATAAGGAACATGAAAGTTCATACCATGTTTATATTAAGCAATTATAAAATCTCCCCATTTAAAAGTAAGTTGTATTGATTCTCTTTTATCTCGTTATGAAAAGAGATTTTCTACATCAAACTCAAACCAATTGTCACATTCTATTTTCAGTCCATGTAATTTCTGGCTCATCAAATAAGGCTTCTCAGTATTGATCTGCTTCAGCAGACTATCTCTTTCTCTAGCGATGCGATATGTTATCGAATGAAAGTCCTTAAAGTTATTTTTCCTTGGCTTCTTTAAAGATTTCCTTGCATTATTTTGTTCTGCTTTTTCTTCATTTGAAAAGAAATAGAAACTGCTGATATCAGCAAAGTATAGGATTATAAAAAATAAACACCGAAATATCTATAAATATGGATCTATACATTCCAGAAAGATGCTCAGCAGAATACTGTGTTTATTCATTTTTTCTTGGTTTCTTATTCTCTTTTTTCGTTTCATATTCTAGATTTCAAGTTTTCTTTTCGTTTCTTTCTCTTGCAGCCGCATGAACTTGGACTTTAAGAGTATTAACTGAAATATTTTGCAAAAGCGGAGTCAAATAAATACCAGAGAAACGCCTGAAATTCTTCTTTCGACTTGCTGCTTCAAAAAATGGCGGACTTCTTGTGAGTTCTGTACCGATTTTGAAATTCTAAGAAATGACTTAATGCATTACGGATAAATATCAATTACACCAGATGTAGTATGAAATTCTGATTTGAGCAAATAATTCCATTGTAACTAAAATTATCGGTGTTATTAAAAATGTTTTTTTTATTTAAAACTACTGTTGTTTTTAAAATTGCAAGTAAAATTGAGATTAAAAATTTAAGTGAATTTACAAAGACTTTCCTAAGGTATAAAAAATAACTCATCTGTTTTTCGATTACCTTATGATATTTTTCAATAATACATTTAATTAATTTATTAGTTTGTTATTTGTTACACACACACAAGCAACCGAAGAAGTCAATTAATATTTAAAATATGCCGAGTATAATTTTGATAACATATCACTAAAAGTACAATGAGGTAGGGGAAACCAGGGCACGATGGCAATCTTAGCATTTAACAATTTTCAAAAGTTTTAATTTTTCAGGTAATTTTTTTCCTTTGCATGCATTATTAGATTGACCTTTTGTTGTGTATTTTAATATTATCAAAGTTATTTTGATATTTGAAAAAAGCAAAGCAAAAGTGCCAACTTTCCCCGGTACCGATTGAGATGATTTAACCGAGGGACAAAATGAAAATTGTGATAGAAGATCAATAAATTTTAATTTTCGAAAATATAGAACCGAACACAATTTAGTTAAACGTTGTTAAGTATTTTGTTCTTGTATTAGTATGTAACGGAATGGTTATTTTAGTTAAAATTTGAGCATTGTAAATTAATATAATTCTAATTAGTGATTTCCATTTACAAAAATTGGACACAAATTCTCCTCATTCAGAGTCTGGGTAACTCTCGGACCACCATTTGTGGACTTGAAACACTTTTTAATCTTCTGATGGAGGGTTAACATAGATCTCATCATACGCATAATAAATACACGTACTATAATTTTTTGAAAGTTTAAACTGACGTCATGGGTGACAGAAATTTAGGCTTTTTAAAGGAATCAAACTTCAGTTTCTTTGTAATAACTCCTTTTATGTACCTATCCTCTTTCTTTGCTACTTTAAAAGGTTTTCTTCCACCTTCTGTGTGTCTTTCTGAACCCACATCTCGTTCATAGGTAAGCTTATTAAACTATTTTTTGTAGGTCTCATGTCTTGCAACATGATATGGAAAAGATAGTGGATCATGTAGCTCAGGAAAATTACACAAAAGAATTAAAAAGAATTCATATGTTCTTCAAAAAGTAAACAGTAAAACCACTTGGGATAAGATAATGAGATCGTCAACTTACCCCGGAAATGTTAAAAGTCTCATTTTTTTGGTGGGATTAACAAGAATGAGATAAAAATAAATAGTGATTTTGTGAAAGCGTAGTGCCTAAGATAGTTATGCACAACACATGCAAGAATAAACAAATATGTTAGGTGTTAGTCCACTACATCTTACGTTGAAGGTCTTGAAAATTACAATACTTCAAGTAAAAGACACGAACACGATATAACAAACAACGAAATGGCATCAGTGTCTTCACTGTGCGATTTTTAGAGCGCAGCAATGTAGAGAGTTAGTAGTATCCGTAACGTGACGCCACCTAGTAGTATGAACTTAAAATAAGCCAATCGCCATCTTGCTTCATTTCCCCTACCAAAAACAACTTTCAATTTCGCGAATTTTGCTAAAACGAAGTATTATATAAAAAGCTCCCTACAGCATACAATTTAATTATTATGAGCTCAACAATATCATCTGGAAAGTGGACTATTTTAATGAATTTAAGCCACTAAAATTAAAATAAAGAAAATTTTGTCATACTCAAAATTCTCAACTGAAAATGGAATAATTTATAAATATTCATTTTTATAAATTGTTCACTTTTAATATTTTAATAAACTTAAGCCACTAAAATTTGAATAATTACTTATATTCGCATATATTAAACAAACATTAAATAAACTGAAAAATTGTAGACAAGGCTTTCAGATGATCCTATGTAGAGGAAACTAGGGATACTTTACCCTACGCTAGTTTCTCAGGTTGTGAGATAATTGGTAATTTGTGTGTGCCATTTTTATTTGACTTTTGGTCATATGGTCTATTGGAGGGTTTTTTCATTCCAATCTGAAAAGAAAGTAAATATGTTTTGGGGGTCGAGAAGTAAATTTTCACTTTTTCATTTCTCAGTAGATTGGAAGTTTAAAATTGAAGGTATGATAAATTAAAATATTTCGTAGTTTTAAGCATAATTCTAGCTATATTTTGATATACGATTTTATGCAGTATCTTAATTCTAAGTGGTTTAATTTTTAGATTATTTAGAAAAAAAGTTGAGTCAGGGATACTTGACCCTATCAAAAGCTATTGCTGCTTCGATGTCGTAACCGACCGAAGCACAATTTGTGGTGGATCAGTTTTCTGGTGCTTGGAGTTTGTCAGTTTGCATGTAGGGTCAAGTCTCCCTGGCTTAGGGAGACTCCCTAAGGAAATATCCCTAAGGTTAGGGAAACTTGATTCTCTCTCTCTCTACGCGTGTTAGATTGCAAAAATTACATCTACATCTTTTTCGGTTTTGTCAGTATTTTTAATTCTTCGCCACCAAAGTTTATTTCATCTTGATTGTCAAAGTTTATATCATCTACATTGAAAGTAACCGACGCACGTCTGGAGGTTCTCGAGACCGTTGGTATTTTGAATTCCTTCGGTTCTCGGCCTCTCAGACGTGCTGAAGAATATTTTAGAAATTATCACGTAAGAGGAAATGAAGTAAAATAAAGAAATCTGAGATTTCAATAGTATCTTTTAAAAAATGGTTTTGTGCGTTCTCCAACGAAGTTTCAAGACCAGCGTTTGAAGTTCTCGTCTATGTTGAAGGATAACAATATGACCCAATATCCAATGTTCTGGGTTAACGCAGAAAGAAAGTGAGTGTGGTTTAAAATGTAGAAACTGCAATTGATCATAGATTGTGAATGACAAGGCGGTAAAATCCGCACTTTCATCAGCAAAAAGTAATCGCTAAAGTATTGGTGATATGTGTGGCAATTTATTTCTGCATAAAAAGTTATCTCTAAACTGTTGATGATGTGGGTGGCGGTTTATTTCTACATTTTTCAATTATGAGAGTCATTAAGGAGTGACTTCTGTAAGATTGGTGTGGCGGTGTAATCTGTTTCTTCAACAATGTGTTGCAAGTTATCTGATTTACCGAAAAGGCAGTAGCCTGACAACCACAAAAAAAATAACGAAATGTGTGAGAGCTCTCGTTTACTCCAATTTCTCATTTTCAGTATATTGTGTATTTTTCAAAGTCGGCAAAAGTTATTTTCATATGAATGTGTAGCTACATTTATCTTTTATTTGTATTTTTATATTGAATATGTGCATCCAAAATACTATTAATTCATATTATGGCAGTAATACTTAAATTAATCATTTATTAATAAAAAGTATTTAAACTTAACAACCTGATTTAGTTTCAATTTCTCTAATTTGATATCACAACTAGCATTGTACTACCACTGTATGCAAATTGATGTAATTTAGTAGCTAGGTTTTTCAGGTCTGCAAAGGTAGGTGATTTATATGAGTATAGCTTAAATTGCTTATTATTGTGTTATATATTTCAGTACCCAGAATTGATTTGAGAGTGGATATCTATATATATAATAAACTAAAATTTAACATTGGGTACCTACTTTGCTTTAACGTTTTATAAAAATCCTAGCTACCCCATCCAATAACGCGATTTTATGAAATGCATTTATTTTTCGATTAAATGAGATATCAATTTAGCATAAGTATGTATATCATTCTTATAACCAAATCCTATCATAATACTTACAATTGAAATATTCGAGAAATATAAGAAAAAATAAAGGTACCGTCTGGTGTCCCTAGTTTCCCCTACCGAATTAAAATTTAGGAAACTCACTAAAATATGTCCCCCTCAAATATGTATATATATATATCCCTCGATGATTTTCTTCGAAGAAATACTGTTGATGGTAAAATTCAGCCCTGTTGTGTACTCGAACTATTTTGTCAACTCATTCTTATTCTAGTAGCATCACATGCAATGGCTTAAAACGTATCCATTGTTTCGTTTGTGTTATTTCTTTTCAGTGCTATTATTTGGAGCCCTATGTCCATATTAATCTTAATCCCTCCTGTAACACATTGGAGTTCATGAAGGAAATAAGGCAAAAATACGATTCTGCGAAAATTTACTGTTAAAAAAAGGGAAAAGGAATTAGGTCTTCTGTTTTCCGCAAGCTCAGTAGCAGGAATCGGCGAGATTAACTTAGGTTGCTAGCTAATCTTCATCAAAAAAAATCGGAGAGGCTTTGTCACGAGTGCATTTATCTCCAACTGCGTAGAACATAAGTTCTAATCTCCAGTTTTTTTTCAGTCTGTTCCTTTGTGTGCCCATTGCTTTTGTCCGTTGCATTTTTTCTAGTGTTATTATGTCTGTAATAAGGTTACTTGTCGAATATGCCTCATGCATTTTATATAGAGTTAATAGAGAATTTGTTTAAACATATCATGTCTAGGAAGTTTCTGTCCCAGAAAATTGTTTATAATGTGTAAAGAAACAAAGAAATCCTTAGAATGTCTTTATTTATAAGTACGATTTTTATTAATCTTAGTGTTTGGTGATAGAGTAGAAAGATTTAAAATCGTAAATATCCTAATAATATTTTATTAGCTTTTATGTAACTTCTCTCTCTCTCTCTCTCGCTACAGAAACTTCTCTACAGATAAAAGATAGATGAAAATGAAAATAAAGGAATTTCATTGTCACTCATGAGCTGCGTCAAACAGAAAAAAATAAAGCAATAATAATTCAAAAGAGTACGGTAAGATTGAAAAAAGAGAACGTAAATAAAGGATAAATCACGAATAAAATACAATGGAATATTGCTCATCAGGACGCAATGCGAATGAACATACTATGTGGCGGCAGTCTTGGACCAATTATACTATTCCCCTAATCATGACATCTAATAATCTAAAGCACTTCAAGTACGTTTCCTCACTTTAAGACTTATGTGCTTTCTTTGATATTGTCAAACGTAGACTGAAACCGAGAGTGTCAAAAGAAATTCTTAGATTATGGATGTTATTTTTATTTGATGGTTTGGAGAATTTCAGTTTTAATGGGAATCAGAATACATTTAACTTTTTCTAGATCATTTTTGGTAAACACCTTTTCTGTGAAATTCTTCATTTTATGTACTTTGTAATGATTTAATATTTGTATTTGTTTTATATCCATCGTTTAAAAAATTACGAGGGATATTTCGTTTGTATTTGCGGAACAAGATTATTAAGTTAGTCGACTTACCTTATGAAGAAATCAGTATTTCCTTAATACTATATATCGGTTCTGGTTGACTTTGAAAAAATAAATTCAAGAAAATGAGATAAGAGAAATATGAATCATGCGAAAGAATTGCATCGTGTTGTATAAAGAAACGGATATAGAACTTTTGACCATAAAGGATTTATTTTCAAAATATTTCTTTTCTGTTGATAATTATATGAATTTATGTAATTATAAGATTTCAAAATTATTGAGCTGGCTTGCATTATTAACATTTAAATAGAAATGAAAGCCATATTTTATAACTTTTTGACATATTCTTTACATTGATTAGCATTTATAAATTAGTTTTATAACACTTAGTGCTTTGAACCTGAGCGACGACTTTAGATTATGAATTTAAAATACCTATGATAACGCGACAAGATTATAGCGTTCCTATGTTATTCTTAAGTATCAGGGTATACCGGATATATATATTAAGTATATATATACCGGAAGAATATATTTTACATCTAAGCCAAGTGCAACATTAAGGAGAGTTACAAAGACAGCATGTTTCTTATGGAAATAACATTTGCTATCAGCGATTCTCTCAACACAATGATGGCATACTATCACCAGTTTATTTCGGGTCATTCAGAGTTATAAATTTGGCAAGGATATCTTTTCTCTTATATATAGAACTAAATTCTAATTAAAGTTCTGCATTGTAATAACGCAATAATCTTCAATTAATGAAGAAGGTTCCTGCGATTTCATGAATTTCACTTCTTTAATGTTGCTAAAATAATTTGAAATATGATATTTAACAGATATATGCTACGCTAAGGCAAAAAAAAGCATCCGTAGCCTTGATTTTATACAGCGTCTGGCCTGCATTGAGAGTATTTGCAGAAGAACAGCGTATGCATCAAGGAAACGTAATGAACACCTCTAAGAGGAAAGTTGTTATTATTTAATAACCTAATTTAATAGCAAAAAGGAAAATAAATTTGGAAATAAGAAGAATTTTGAGCTTTTTCTTAGTTTTAGAAGCTTTGATGCAAGCCGCTGGACGAAGTGCTTAAATTAATATAAATTAGTATCGTCCAAGTCAAATTAAAAGCGTGAAAAATTTTATTTATCCTTAGAAAGTAATTGCCATATGTAATGAAACTAAATCTGTTGCATCCTTCTTCCTTTCCTTATTTTTTTCTCCAAAATTGCTTGAGTGGGTCTGAACTAATTTGGAATTAAAATATTTTGTATTGTTGAGAGCTTCGCTATTTCTCAAAGTGATAATTGACCATACCATGAGAGTAAAGCAAATTTCATTGTATTTAAAAATATTTCCGTTTTCCGTAAAATAATGAAAAACCATGACAAATATTGTTTGAAAAAGTTTGAAGGTAGATTTCGGAATGTTTTGTTAAGGACTTTAAAATATTCTTTCTGAAAAAAGGGGTTATTTTTAAAAGAAAGTCTTGAGATTTTTTTCATTCACAGATTTTCCACGAGAAATAGAAGGAATATAATTCATGCGCAGATAAGTAGTTCTTTTTTTAATAATATGATTGATAAAATAATTTTTGTGAAAAATATTTTCATTTTTAATAGAAAGACAGGCATTGCTTTATACAGTAAAAATTTCGAAGAAACTGACGCAAAATATCTTTACAAATGTACTTCATTTTTTATTTATACAGTAATAAAAAATGATTTCAATTAGGTGAAAACTGTGAAGGATCTAGAATTTGCTTAATTCGCGTTCCTTATTAAATAGTAAGTAAAAAATAATTTTGCAATCTTTCATTGAATATTTTTATATCATTCATATTTTTCAAATAAATTTTCCTCAAATAATACTTTTGGACGACAGTTATAACGACAATTTACACTTTTATACATAATAAAGATATTTATCCTTTTAAAAATTTTGTTCATTACAAATATACAATTCTCAATGGATGCCACCTAATAATTTTGCCATACCATTCTTAAACATAGAGAAAATATTATTCCTCAAATCAAGAATGTATTATTCCTCAATTAGTTAATTTGATCTAAAATATTATTAATGGTTGTTTTCTAAGATGGCTTTGAAAAACTCCCACAATAAAGAAGCATATTTTAAGTAAAACCACAGGGTAATCATAAATTATTGTACAAATTTCAAAAATTAATGAAAAATTCTATATTGTAGCAACTTCGTTTATTTTTAAATGAGCGAGTAGCTGAAAAAGTTTTTTTTTCAGATTAGTAATTCGTCGTTACGGCGAAATAAATCTGCTGCAGCTGAAGATTCCCAAAAATGGCTACCGTGCAGCAGAAATCACGGCAGATACGTCTCTGTTTCCACGAAAGCAAATCATTTGTAACAGTTCCAACACATTTCAGTTAGAGCATCGAAATTGTAGGTCTTCAAGTATGAACTCCATTCAGAGTTTGTATGAGCAATTACGGAATGAAAGTCTCCCTCACTCTTTAAACACCTTCATCGGAGACCGACGGTCGTCGTGCTCCTTTCCTATGATGCACGATTCCTGTTTCCTTAAAAATTGCTCGTACCAACGCTTAATGGAGTTCTTACTTAAAGACTGACAATTTTTATATTCTAAGAAAAATACATCTTTGATCTGCTACAACTGATTTGATTTCGTTGAGCCAGAGACGTGCCAGACGTACCTTCTGCTGCACGGTAGCCGTTTTGACATTTAGGTTGGGAATCTCCTGCTGCATCAGATTTAGTGCACCGTAACGGAGAATTACTTATCTGGAAAAAAAAAAACTTTTTGAGTTACTATCTCATTTCAGAAAACGGAGTTGGTACATTATAGGGTTTTTTAATAAGTTTTTGAGATGTGTTCAATAATTTATTACCACCCTGTATTTCCATCATTCGGCGTAACGTTTACGTAAGGAGAATTATTGATGATTTTTTATGGAGAATTTGAGCTTGTGTTTATCGAATGTTTAAGAAATTGTATTCAGTGGTTCTGGAAAATATTTTTAAAGGCATTGATAAGATACTTTTAAAATAATTTGAAAACGAAACAAATTTTTCAGCTATAATCCAGGAACAAGTGCAAAATACAATGAAACAAAAATATACTTCTGCAGTTCTTTAATTCGAAAAATTTCGAGATAGCTCTACTACCAGAATGCCCTTTCAGCCAATAAAAAATGAAAAAAAACACATGCTTTTTTAATTATAGGTAGCGATAATCAAACAAACTGCGCAAGTGTTGGAGAACAACTTATGGAAAGCAATGCATTAAAATTTAAAATAGTAAAAAAATATACTGCTTAGAACAATATAGAAAATGTTGAAAAGGTTGTTGTAGTCTTTATATGATTGATAAATGGAAGATTAAAGCAAGAATATTACAAACAAAAAGAAAAAAAACTATATCAGGCAGCTGATATCGGTTTTTTTCACAGGCATTAAAAGTTTAAATTGGACGAGTAGATATTCAGAATACTTTAGGATTATAAAACAGTGACACGAAATATTGTCTACCACAGATTAAAGCATGTCCTTTTTAATGCCAATGAACCGAAAATAATTTTTCATGTACGAATTGATTGTGTAGGTATAAATTAAAAGATTATATATTGTGGAGAAAAATGTTTTACTTCCTTTAATAAATTTTTATAATTATTAAAACGAAAATGTAAGACAATAGCAAAAGATTTGAAATTATTTCAAATATGAGTATGATTTAACTCAGTTACATGTGTACTTCATATCGAAGGGGAGAAAGTAGAAAAATGCTGCTGTTGATGTGATACAATATAAAGCCTAAAATTTATTTTCAGTTAAGTGCATAAATTTTGACCTGCTTTAGAAATAAACCCAGTTAAATTGAAATGTAGTTTTGTATGTTTATAAGTCAGGTATATATGTAAATAGTCTAAAAATATTCAGTATACTTTTTTTAAAATTAAATTTATTAAAAACTTGTACATGGAAACAAAAATATTCTTATAAATACTACGTCTAGTGTGATTATAAAATATTGGAAATTATATTTGGATTAAAATTAGTATCGTTTTCATTTCATAGAATAAAATGAGTAAAGAAGTTTTTAAGCAAATACTTTCTTTAACCTTTTACTTTTAACCTTTTACTGCTCGCAGAGTTTTAGAATTGGAAAATAGTGTATTCTTGAAGTTAAACAAATAGACGACATTCCTTTCGTCAATGTCTCTGAATTTCAAAATACAGTATTTTCTTAAAAATTTAAAATTGTGTGTTCCATAAGGCTTTTTTTTATTTATACGGTATGAATCCAATACGCAGTTCTTCAAGCATACATATAACTTATTCAAAAGATATAATTTTCCTAATATGTAATGTTTATTGGTTTCATAGCTATATCAAAGCATCATTAATAAATATTGTTTAGCAATGTATTCGGAAACACTCCGCGCTTTTGCGCATGCGCCGGACGGAGTTATTTTCATCAAAATAGGGGGGAAGTGAAGAATAGAAGGGTGATGTTTACATTTTACTGGGTGTGATCTAACAAAGAACTCCGGAAATGCGCTCATATGACTCATTGACTGATACCTCTTTCCGGTCTAAAATCGACCAGAAGTGGTAGTCTCGGAATCCTTGGCTGAACACCAATAACACTTCTTTAGTTTGTATATTTTATAAGTGAAATATTAAAACCGAAAACGCATTAAAACTGAAAAATATATATTTCATATATAAGAAATTGCAGAATCTCTACGCATCTGTAAGAGAATATACTTATATCTAAAAATCTAATTTGCACTATTGGTACATGGTACTTGCTTTTTACTGGATATGTTCTAAGCTTTGCTTTTTAAACTTTATGCTACAAAATTCAAAAAGTCCCAAATTTTTTTATCTACTTTTGAAAATATTTAGTAATTACACCAAATTAATTATTACAATACGTAATGCAGACAAATAATATTAACCGCTTTTAAACTGGTAAATTCTAAATATGCGTATGTTGATTTCCTTTTTAAATATGTGCCACTGCCGTTAATGACAAGATATGACAAAATGTTACTGCATAATTATTCCTGTTGTTCCTGGAGTAATAATGACAGCTGAAACTCAAATTCCAACAAATTCCAAATGCAGCTGAAACTCAAGATATGTTACTTTAATCATTTTTGCTGCTGCAAAGACAGCAACTACTTCTTGGCAACAACCACTTCCCTACGCTGACATAAAGAAATTCATTTCCCATCATGTTCATAATTTATGGCAAGTATCATGGGATCTCCAGATCTCAAATAAATTGCATTCAATTAAACCCAGGATTACGTTGTGACCTGCTTTGCCGGTACGAGAGCTTGATGTCAGAATGACTCGGCTCCGTATCGGTCACACCCGTTTCACCCACAAATATCTTTTGTTTGGTGAACGGGTTCCAAGATGTAATACATGCCATGTCGATTTCACAGTCATTCATATTTTAACCGAGTGTCCTCTTTTTAACCACCATAGATTGAACTTTTTTAAAACATCATCTCCAGATATTTGTGATTTAGTAGGAGAACGCCCCCATCCAAACGTTTTTATCTTTCTGAAAATAATTGCATTTTATCATTTTATTTAGACATTATAAATTTATATTGTTCCCTGTAACCTTGTTTTTAAGATCAGAGATTTTTGCCTCCACATTCTTTTACACTAACGCATTTCAATTTTAAGAACCTTTTATATATTACCACTTCATTGTACGTCTCACCATATGTCTGGCGCAGCATGGCCAAGTCTGGCCCTTGCGCCATAAAACCGAAAATCACTCACTCACTCACTTAATCATTTATTCATATCTAGAATAATTTATTTGATTACAGATAGTTGAATTTATAACTGCAATGTATGTATGTGATAAGATACAGACATCCCTTCTAAAAAAATCTGCAAAAAGTCTTTAAAAAATCTGCAGAAAGTCTGAAGATATTTGAATCAATGTTTTCTTCAGATTTTCTATAGAAAAAAATGTAGAATATCTGAAGAAAATTATGTTCCAAATGCCTTCAGATTTTCTTACAGTCAAGGCTTAATTATTAATTTCAATTAATGCAATTATTAATTTAATTGACGTAATTTGTGATTCAACTTACTTGTACGATGACGATTCAGATTGTGACAAAACTTCAAACTCATCCTGACCGAAATTCGAACCCGCGTTCATATAGTTAACAGGCAGGTAGGCTAGCCACAAGGCCACGCCGAACTGCACGAGATGGCGGTAAAATAATCTATTTGAGTTTTAGCGTCACCATAGCTCTCGTGGCGCCATTTATTGGTGTAAAAATCAATCATGGTCAGAATACGTGTTTCATATTCGTAGAGATGAGTAATAGATGAGATTAGTAATATTTTTGTTCAATAATTTAGATTCTCTGTTTCAATAAATTCGTTTTCACCTTCTATCTTTCTGGTAAACCTTCTCTCCCTCCAAAGGGTGCAAACTCCATTTTTCCTTTGTTTTTTGGAGGAAAATAGCTAGTCAGAAAGACAGTTGGAAAACTAATTGGAAATTAAATAAATTATGGGGGGAAAATTTAAAATGGTAAAACCTCAAATATTTATTTTACAGATTAACTTAGAATTCATTTTTTCAGTGGCATATTTAAAACATTTAGTGCCTAAGACAATTTGCGATTGGCAAATTTTTTGAAACTCCTGTCTGCTGCAAAATTAAACAATAATGATAATTATATTCTAATTCTGTTTTATATCCTTTGAAAAATAAAGCTGCAATATTAGAGAATATGGTGCAAAATATGTATTTAGAGAAATGCAAATATTTTGAAATTTCAGTTGAATCTTCAAAAAATCAACAGACATTGGTCAAGTTTACAGTTGTTGTTATGTTGTGAAGATCTGCTAAAAAATTAGAAATTAAATTGAAGACAAAATGCAGATTTTTTGAAGTCTTAAAATATCTACAGGATATTTAAAGAAAAAAATAAAAATATTTTTGGCAGATTTTATGCAGATGAAATTGAAGTAAAAAATGCAGATTTGTTGTTTACAAAATCTGCAGAATATTTAAAGAAAATTTAATAAAACATTTTTGCAGATTTTTTCACATTAAATCGAAGAAAAAATGCAGATTTTTTTCTGCCTTCAAAAATTTTGCAGAAATCTTTAAAAAAACTTCATAATTTTTTTTCTGCAGATTTTTTTAGCTGGGATATATCATATATTAATAACGTATATTATGTATCTGAGTATACATTGAGAATAAAGCTTTTTAGTCTAAAATGTATGCTTCAATATCCTGTTTAATTATTATTCTATCTTCGCTCAGTCTAGATCGTAAGAAAAGTCATAAATTCAGGAAAATCGCACGGAGTGCAAACATTAATGCTGTTCCAATAACACTGCTCTGCAAAAAAAATTTTTTTTCGAGCCTTGATACCATTCCTTCTGATTCTTGTATAAAAAGACCTCCTAAATCCAAATATGACTCCCATTTTGCCCCATCACCCACCATTTTCTTGGGACGCCCCAGCTATTTGTAACACTGTTCTGTAATTTTATGTCCATAAATTTGATTTGGAGTGGGAAAACGATTATTTTAACCGTTAAATGTCTTCTGAGGGCCCGCAGAGGTGAAAGGTTCTAAAATATGAACATTTGTATGAAGGGGAGAGATTTGGGAGGGATTTGTCCCCTAAATTTAAAAAAAAATCAATAAAAATGACCGCTTTTTCTGGTTTGTTTTCGCAATTTTTTCACTTATTTTCTACATATTCCAGCTTCCAGCCCCCCCCCCTTTTCCCCACCTAAACACCCCAAATAATAAAAATATATAGCAACAATTTTGTCTAAAAGCGGGTGAGGGGGAGAGGTCCCGAAGCCCTGAAAAGAAAGTTTGGAAGATTCACTGTACAACGTTGTCGCTCTTTATTTTTATCACTGTTGTGTAATTTTATGGCCATGAAATTGCTTTGGAGGTGGGAAAGAATTATTTTAACACTTGAATTTAAAAATAAAAATATGATATATATTAAATAATAATAATAATAATATATAATATAATATAAAATATGATTAACGTAATTTACAATATAGTACCTTCATCTGGTGCTTTCTCTCCTCTTGTTCCATGAAGTAGAAGTTTTTCGTACCAATGGCCAGCAGTATTCTGCCAACATGCTCGCATTTTTGATTGCAAGCCATGCTTCAATTTTCTTTGCGATTCAGGTGTTTCATAAGCGTTGAATCTTTAAAAAGTTGTCTAATCTAGGAGCCAACGAAAATTCCTTCCATGATTGTAGCCTCTCTAAGACGAGAAATTTAGTTTTCAAAAGTTAAATCCATCACCTGACTTATCCATTTCTTTCACAAACTGTTTGATCAATCCGAGTTTGATGTGCAAAAGCGACAACGTTGTACAGTGAAACTTCCAAACTTTATTTTTATACATTAATTTTATTTATTATATATTATATTTTTATTTTTAAATTTAAGTGTTGAAATAATCCTTTCCCCCTCCAAATCAAATTCATGGCCATAAAATTACACAACAGTGATAAAAATAAAGAGCGGCAACGTTGTACAGTGAATCTTCCAAACTATCATGTCAGGGCTTAGGGACTTCTCCCCCTCACCCGCTTTTAGCCAAACTTTTTGCTATATATTTTTTATTATTTAGGGTGTTAGTGTGAGGAAAAGAGGAGCTGGAATATATAGAAAATAAGTTAAAAGATTGCGAAAACAAACCAGAAAAACCGGTCATTTTCATTGATTTTTTAAAAATTTAATTGGACAAATCCCTCCCAAATCCCCCCCCTCTTGCTACAAATGTTCATATTTTAGAACTTTTCACCTCTGTAGCACTCAGAAGACATTTTTACTGTTAAAATAATCGTTTCCCCCTTCCAAATCAAATTTATGGACATAAAATTACCAAACAGTGTTACAAATAAGGGGGGGGCATCCCTAGAAAACGGTGGGTGATGGGGCAAAATGGTGGTCATATTCGGATTAAGGGGGTCATTTTACACAAGAATTTGAGAGAATGGTGTCTTGGCCGATTTTCATGCAGAGCAGTGTAGTAAGCAGAAAGCAAAATTTACCGAATTTAAATTTTCCTTTATTCCCTAATATGATATAACTCCCCTTGTCCATGGAGATAAACACACAGAAATAAACGCAACCTCGTGCATTATCTCAGGTAAATATAGAAACATTTGTGTCAGAATTTATGTGACATGTGTCAGCTGTGAAATACATATATCTTGAAATCATAAGACCGTGTATTTCTTTACAGACCATATTTTCGTTCTGTGTCATCTTTTTTCATGATACCATCTTTGTCATAGTTTTTCATTTTTACTGCAAAACTCGACTTTCTTTTTACCTTAGAATTGAAAAATAGTACGGATTTGTTGTCTCGACATTATGATACAAGTATGAAATTGACGCAAAATAAATGAAATATATTCATGATCAATCAATTACATGAGTGCACAACAAAGAAACGATTAGGGAAATTGGGATATTCATGCTTTAGGCTCCATCGAGCGGGTAACAAATTAAAAATTAATGTTCCTTCCAAAATTCAGTATTCTAAGCTGAGGAAATTTAGTTAAAAACTTGATTATAAATGCTTCTCACAATTATATTTCTGCATAATTTCCAATCAAAAGGATTTGAATTTTCTATCAAGATATATTATATAACTATTATAAACAAGATAAGTGCAAAAATATAATTGTATAATTGTGCTTTGAATGAAATGTTTTCCGGTGGAAAAATCATACTATCATCAATCATATCATGTTATAAATGTGCAATCTTAAAAAGATTGCAAATTATCTTTTAAAGATACATTAGTATGGTTTTTGTTTTGTGAAATGTCGGATTGTATTCTGGTTTGAAAAACATACATTTTCTGGAATGCTAGATACAGGGTGTCCAACAAAGGACTCCCTCATTTTAAAATTACCGACAGGTGGCGCTGTACGTTGCAATCGCTATTCAGAGTCGGAGAAGAAATCTGTAAACTGTCCTATACAAGCACGAAAAATGCACATTTTGAATCGATTGTGATGTGATTGCAACGATTGCTTGCAAATGACAGTTTATAGCTTTCTTCTCCGACTCTGAATAGCGATTGCAACGTACAGCGCCACCTGTCGGTAAGATTTGTGACTAATTTTGAAACTTCTCTATGAGATTTTTACTGCTCTCAGACTAAGCATTTCACCGGTTTCAATGTTCTATCGATCTCCGTTGCTGAGTTACTTAATTTTAAAATGAGGGAGTCCTTTGTTGGACACCCTGTACAAGGGAAATTTGTTTCCTAAAATAAGTAGGAATTAAATGAAGAGGAATTTTTTAAGCAACTTACTTGAAACTCTGATTGCTTTGCTAGAGGAAACTTCAATACTTGCAGCAGTAAATAAAATAACTTTTAAGGTATCCGACTGTGTTCGGAGACATTTTTTTGAAAAATAACTTATATATATATATTAATGCTATTTTTCAACTGCATATGTTTTAAAACTATGAAAATATTGTAAAATTAGGCCTTCAAAATAATATTTTTTTTAAAAAACTGAGAAATTTGAAAAAAAGTGACTAAAATATTTGCCTTACGCTAACAGCCATAGACTAAATCATATTCTAAATATACATAAATCCTTGTAGGAGTACATTTTTATGACAGTTATCTGTGCTATGCTCTAAAATATTTCTTGTACTTCAAAATAGTCTTGAGATACTTACTAAACTGGTAATTGTTCATAAAAAAGGCTTTTCGTTCATATTTAAACACTTAAAAATAACCCTTAATTTTAAAATTGACCTTATTTTTTAGAGGAAAACATCAAGCATATTACAGAAAACAATCTCAGAAAATTTCTTATCAATACTTGAATAACTTTTTGAGAAATCATTGTTACGATCGACAGTTTTCCTCAAAAATATGATTTCTCAGAAAACACATTTAAAGTTTTCATGCAACATAAAATAATGCTTACAGTTCAGTAATAAAACAGCTGTAACTCCATTTGTAATTCACGTAGAGTAAAAAGTGAGACAGTTTTAGAAAGCTGATTAAACAGGCTACAAAATTAAGTCATAAAAAGTTTTGTTTATAATTTCATCAAAAAGGACGATTTTAAACCAGTCGGATAACTTAAGTCTCTGTCACGAATGCATGATTAATAATAACTAGTAGTTCTATGAAAACACAATCGGAATACAAAAAAAACCATAAGATCTCCTCTTTATTGCAGACTTTAAAAACCTAGCCTTTTTTTCGAATACGTGAGTTAGTTAAAAAGTCTGCTTTTACCAGTATCTATAAACTTACAACTGAATATTTGCCATTACCAAAATGACTCAAATATTTTAATGCAACCACACTCGCTATTCACCGGAACCATTAGAACAGCCACCCTATTGAAACAGAATCAAAAAATAAAAATACTTATACTTACATTGTTCTCAATGACGAACTTAATGCTGAACATTTATGGAAAAATAGAAGAAAGCTTTCAATCGTGATCGTGTATCAATAAATTTGCAGACAGACGAAATGCTGAAAGGCTCTGTTGAAACAAGACCTCGCCATGCTCGGCCAATTAGAATTTATGTGTACCAAAATGTTAATATGAAAACTAATTATCAGTTGTATGACAGAACGCTGTTAAACCTGTACTCATTTAAATCAACAAACGCAAATAACATCTGTAAAATTTCAAAAAGAAATCAAAAATATGATTTGCATAAAATAAATAAATATAGGATGTCTTATAAATATTGGTACAAACTTTAACGGGAGGTCAGGCATACGATAAGCATTCAAGATCACCTAGGAACATGGGTAAGTAGACGCCATCTGGTGGCAGCAGATAGTATTTAAAATAAGACAGCTTTGGCAAAAATGCCGATATATTTCTGAATCTTAAGGGTATAGGACTGAAATTTTTATGTACGTTGCTCTATATATCTGGCTGTGAAGTTGTGAAAGACAAATTACTCTACATTTCACGCATACGCAGTAAAAATTATTCACTCCAAATGATCATTTTTTCTCTAACATTCAACGTATTTAGTTCAAATTTTAAAACAAGCTTCTTTAACATGGTATCACGCATTTTGCAATTTTCATACAATTTGGTTGAAAAATCTGCAAGTTATAACAAAATGCATTTGATAATTTTGATTTCAAAAATTTGATATTTACGAAAGAAACCTTTATATCTTACCGAATATTCGTGTTTTCTTACGAAAATGCATGTAACGCACATTAAACATTAATTACGCACATTACACAAACGAATGGATGAAAGCTGCAAACCTTTATCAGCTTAATGTGAAACGGGGTGAACCGAAATTCCTTTTCGAATTCATATTTCTGGTCGATCCCCTAAATGCCCTCGTGATCGAATCTGCAATGTAAATTGCGAGATAAAACATATCTTTATATGGTCGTCGTTTGAGGAAAATTCATTCTGACTGTCAGGAGATATTCGAAAAAAATTCGAAATTTGATTCTGAATGCCTCGCCTAACCTTAAAGTTTTGTCAAGCAATTGAATCCAACTGTTTAAAAGAAAGCTGATAATGGACATTTTTTCGAATATCTCCCGAAAGGCTTCATGAAACTTGATGAATTCAACTAAATATGTTGAATATTAGAGAAGATAGGAACATTTGTATTAAATAATTTTTTACTGCGCATGCGCGAAATGTAGCGTATTTTTTCTTTCACTGCTACAGAACCAGTTATATAGGGCAACTTATATAAAAATTTCAGTTCAATACCGTTAATATTCAGAAAAATATCGGCATTTTGGACAGCGCTTTTTTATTTTAAATGCTATCTGATGCCTCCTGATGGCGAGAATATGAATGTCCAAACACCACTCTCATGTGTTAAATTCAAAATTACAAACAATTAATGAAAGATTGGCAATATAACTGGGAAAACTATGACTCATATTCGGGGAAGAGGGCCAGGAGTTTCGCGCCCTGCGTAAATAAAAAATTACGGGTCCACAACAAAAGCATAATTTACTTTTTAACGGGACACGGTCCGCTCCCCTGTTACCTGCACAGATTCAAAAAACTAAACTCACCACTTTGCCCTTGTGGTCGACCTGGCGACGCTGATCACTACGTTTTTCATTGCCCGCTAACTAAAGAGCATCATCTTAAAGAACTCGCACTGAATAATCGGGTAGAGTGGTTCAAAAATTTATTGAAAAATAGGGAGTGCATTTTGAGACTTGAATAGATCTTCAGATTCTGTGGGGACTTGTGCAATAGGCTTAATCAGTACTAAATTTTCGACTTGATTGGAGTGTTCCGGTATCAGGAAGAAAAAAAAAGTGGGAAAAGGGATTTTTATTTTCAACTTGGTATCATTCTATTATTTCGTTAACTGTTCTCGAGTTTTCGACGGTTTTAGGAATTGTTTCGGTTTCTTTTGAATTATTATCTTGTCCATTGTAAAGTTTTTGATCTGTGGTGAGCTTCTGTGCAATTTTTGTAATGCGTCTTGTCTCTCGATTTTTGTTTGTAACTGTTTGGCTTTGAAATGCTATTGATTTTAATTTGGTTATCTTTTGTATGTGTTTTGCGTTTTTAATGTTTAGTTTTTGCTCTTTGAGTTTTTGTGTTTTCTGCTCTTAATCTTTTTGTGTTTTGTGTTTTTGCTTTTTAGCTTTTTGTGCTTTGTGTTTTTGCTCATTAACTTTTTTTTTGAGTGCATTGTTATCAGTGATGATTTATATATGTTTCTGCTCACCCCATGGGGTTCTTTGTAAACTCTTTTTTTAATATAGTTCATTTCTTTTGTTTTATATTTCCCCTCCGGCCTGTGGAAGGCCTTACACCCTCCTGGGTAGGCTGGGCCGGAGCGGGTTGTAAATAAATAAAATAAATGAATATCTGATGCCTCCAGATGGCGTTTGCGCACTTTTGTTCCTAGGTGATTTTAGATGCTTATCGTATGCCTGACCTCCCTTAAAGTTTGTACAAATATTTCTGCAACACCCTATATATAAATTTCCCCTTCACTTTATCGGATAATTCTCAAGCATGGTAACAAAATCTGGAATCATAACATAAAATCAAATTGTACACTCGTAGAACAAAAATATGGGAAAATTAATTTTTCCTCACTTGAAATAATAAATATTTAAACTCCACAGGAAAAGAAATTCTCGAAAAAAATATTGTCACAAATACCAATTAAGTACAAAATATCACATAAAAATATGAAAAACAATAAGAGATACTTAAAATGACTTATTTAATTATTCTGAACTCAGTCACGAAATCTCCAATATATCTAATTCAGTGAACTTTCACCATCCATATACCTTCGTCCTTATTCTTTGCAAAATTCTAAAAGTCAAAAATTCACTAAAAAAATGTCTGAGGAAAAAAAGTAGAAAGTGGAAGCTGTAGAAAAGCTTCATTAATTCAAAACATAATTAAATAAATAATTCTAGGGAAAATGATTTTCTGTTGATAAATGAAGCAAGATATATTGCATCTGAAAATATTACATTATATTGAATTTTCATGTTGTAAAAATAACGCTTGTCTGCAAATACATTGAAACGTTAGAGAATGTCCTAAAAAATAAACGTCAAACAAAAGTGTAAACCATTTTTCAAATTCAAGTAACAAAAAATATTGAAATATATATGAAATAAATTATATATTAAATTATTTTAAAAGCAATATACTTTTTAATTTCAAATTACTGTCATTAATATAAATTTATAAAAAATATAAAAGATCAAATTAAATATAAAATCAAATTAAATATAAAATCAAAATAAAAATAAAATTAATTAGTACACCATTGAAAAATTGTTTTTATCTGTAAGAAACTTCAACGCTCTTTTGATGTTAAGCCCAAGAAAAATATTTCTACTTAAGGAATGGAAGGATTATTTATTTTTTCTTCTTTTTTTATTTAATCCTGAGGAAACAGGCGAAATCCGAAGCCATTATTTCTAAAACGCTAACTTCTTGAAAAGGAAACTATCCACTAATCCTTTTCTTTAAATCCGAAAGTTTCAGCTTTTATCATATGAAAAACATCAATTCACATTCTTAGAATGTTTTTCTGAAGTATGTAGTATTTTAATCTGCGTAGTTTATTCTTTAATTGAAAGAAATAAGAACTAATAAAGTTAAAGGAATATGAAACTATTTAAATTTAATAGACAAGAGTTAAATAAAACAGTTCATAATTTTAGATTTTATTTTGGAAACTCTCCGCTTTTTTTTATATGATAAACATTTCGTTGTCCAAAAATTGAAAAATTATTAGTATACCCCTTCAGGATATTAAAAATGTTTTATGTTGTTTAATGACGATTTCTGATACATTCTTCATACCTATAAGTGATTTAAAATATTACGATTGGTATCGAATCAATATGTATTCATTTATCAATTAGGCTCATAAAAAAGGAAAGGAAACGATTTAAAAAGTTGTAACATTCCAAATACCTTTACTGAATGTATTCTTTAAGTAAAACTAGACCAGTTAATCAGCACAAAATTTTTTATATAAAAATGCACAGAAACCTGGTCGTTAGCAAATTATCCACGTGAGCGCGCCAGGAAGCTCTTTGCTGTCTTCTCAGGAGACGGGAAGCGTCTCCCTCCTTCTACTGGTCGTTCTCCCTCCTTCTACTGGTCGTTCTCCCTCCTTCTACTGGTGACAACGATCGTGCCGAGACACTTCCATTTCTATATATAATACGTTTGTGTGTTAATACTCATTTCTATATATTAATCCCTATGAAAAGCTACTAGGAAATAAATAGGATAATGCGCAGTATTGCCAATATGGCTGACGCAGCGAATGATTTAAACTCACTCTTGGAATAAACAATTCTTTATAAATATTTCTCATTAAAAATACCAAGTTATTTTAATTTTAATATCTTCTTGGAAATATCTTCACATAAATCATTATATTTCAATTCTAGTACATCTTATTTAGTTACAAGATATATGAAGCATACATGTGACACTAAACTATTTGTGTGATTACAAATTTATTATTTAGAACAAAAGAATAAATCCATATTACCCATTATCTTATGTTTATTTAAGTCACAATTTTTGCATAAAATCTGAATAAGAATTTTAAACCAACTTTTCCATCAAATTCGGTTCAAGAAATCATCACATTATTCGGACCATTAAAATGGGCTACCAAGCAACTAAAATATGAAAAGAAATCGATTTCAAATTGCGTGGAAACAATTTTTATGAGAAAGAAATATATATATCAAAACAAACAAGAAACAAAAGACAAAAATTCAAAAACATACAAGACACACTTAAAAAAATAGACAAAAATTATAATACATTGAAAAATATCATGGCGAGCCTCTCATCAGGAAGGGGAGCTCGCCTAAGATATTAATAAGTGCTTTTTCCTGCTAACGACATACGAAACCCGTTAAAATATGTCGCCATCCCTTCAAAAAGCAGAAGACAATTAACAATGGAAAAGTTCTGGAATAAAAGACAAATACCATGAAGATGATTTTAAAAAATCGAAAGCAAAAAATCCGAATACAAAAGACCTAGAATAAAATAATATAATAGTATTCACAAAAAAATAAAAGAGAGAAAGGCTTACCCCCGGCAGGAATAAGCAAACAGGATTGTGAGAAGAAAGAGGCAATGGACA
>BGPR01003429.1:6773-43052 GCA_013235015.1 Araneus ventricosus
GAAATTGAAGATTGTCTCTATCCATGTGAATAAGAGAAACGCAGCCAGTTGATTAGAAGAAATTTAGCATAAGATTCTCGCAACTAATTGGTAGATGTATATTATAATTTAAACGACATCATCATTTTAACACAGTTAAAAGGGGATTCCAGATCAGATGTCGGTATCATCATTTGACCACGGATAAAAAAGGAAGACATTCGTCCGAAAAATATTTGTGAAGTAACTTTAAAAGCGCCAACAAAAAATAACTAAAATGAAACGGATATCAAATTTCATCCTTTTGTATGAAGCGCAACGGATTCCTAATTTAAAGGGGCCAGATGCGTTTGATTTAGTCCATTAGGATTGGAATTTCATATACATTTTCAACATAACTTTAACAAATTAACTACGCATTTTCTTGAGAGTTTCAATTAGTTGCACACTCTTAAAAATGTATGCTATTATCAGCTTCTTTAAATATATCATTGCCATCTATTGTAAGCTCACAATCATTTGCTAGATTCACAAAATTTAAACCACTTACAGATCAATTGTTTGAAAAATTCCATACATTTTTTTTAATTACTCTGACTTTCAATTTAATTCATACCTTTTCCAAAAGATTTGATTCTTTATTTCCCACTTATTAAACATGATGATAAGTTCGACAGACGATATTTGGCATAGTAAACCAATTTAATCCCAAAGTTCCACTGGGAACGAAAAATATTTTTTCCTTACCTGCCCTTCACAGATAAATGGGCGATAATCCGTTTCTTTCAATTTCAGAATCGGAATTCGCTATTTTGGCCTGAGGACTTGCCGAAAGAAAGAAAACTCTTTACTTTTCTCGTACCTTTTCATGGCCGGATGTTTAAAAATAGCCATTTTTTTCATTCGTTTGTCTCGAGGAACGGGATGAATTTTTCTTAAAAATCATTTGTTTTTCAGCTTCCATTGGATTTTCACAGACATTTAAATAAAGATTTTTTCTTAGTTTCAAAGAAAGTAATAAAATTTTAATGGAAATGGGACTTTCGATTACTAGAATCTTTTCCTTTGCAGTAAATGTGTTGAACAATTTGCACAAGTAAATGTGTGTTCAAATGATTGATTTGCATTTTTAAGCAGGATTAGGGTGTAAGTGGTTTTATTTTTTTAAAAAGGCACTGATATTTTATATATTCGGAATCATTATATCATAGTTATCAACACCACCTAGCTAAATTTTTATTTGTAAACCAAACATTGTTTCACCTTACATATATGTGTTTTTTCATTACCACTTTTTTATATAAAAATATTTTTATATCAAATTATTTTATTATTCGTAAAGCAATATTGTTTTAAAATCACTCCTTCTTTTATAAAATGCTACTTTTAAATAAAAGAGTGGTGTAATATAGTAACATCAGACATATTACTATTGTCTTTAAATTTAAAAGGAATCTACGAATTCAATCCTATATCCTATAGGGGAATGCTGCAGCATTCCACTCCCAGTACAGAATTCATTGTCGAAATGCTGAAGATTTAAACAAAGAAAAACAAATCAGGCTTCTCGCGATCATTAGCTTAAATATGTTGTGTAATTCAACAATTAGTGCATTTCAATTCCAGTTCGATAGTTAAAAAAGAAGAATTTCGAAATTCCTGGCCGAAACATTTTGAGACGTGCAATACCACCTATCTCAATATTTCTAACAGGAAGAATATATTCAATTTTTCGCTACCAGCAGATATTTCTAAATTTTTTTAACATCTGATATAAATATACATATACATGGTGACCAGTTAAATAAGGTCTTGTCTTCCAAGCGACTGCTGATTTAGTCATTAAAATAGTATCGAGGTATGCTTTGAGACCACCTACGACGCCGCCCTGTGGCAAATTTTGGAGTTCGCATTCCTGTCTCGAACACGGTACAAAATAATTGGAAAATGTCAATTACAAAGTTGTAGACCGTAATCGATTTGGCATAAAAGAAACACCTTGTGCACATTAATATGAAGAACAGAGAGCTTAAAATCCGCAATATGATTGTTCGCATTTTCCGAAATTGTAGCGTCACAAGACATGGACAAAAGGAGAAAATCTTATTTTTCGGACAAAAAAATGACCCCATTATACTTTTTCAAGTGGGAATAACTCAATAAGCAGATGTATGCATTTTACATTACCAACATTACATGTCGTATTACTAATGCTAGTGATTGCGCACCAACTATGTGCTAAAACGTGCCCGAAGCGAAATTTAAGTAAAGGCTGAAATTTGTATTATAGATGACGGAAAGCTCTTTGAATACCAAAAATAGAGGCATATTGCGATAGGTAATCGTTTTTTCTATTTTTAATCCGTTTTATGATGTGACAATTTCGTAAATGTCGAACAAGCAAATTCACATTTTAAGCGTTCGTTTCTTCGTGTTAAAGTTCATAAGGTGTTCTTTTAAACTAAATGGATTACGCTCTACAACGCTGTATTTGGCATTTTCCCGCTATTTTGTACCGTTTTCTAGATAGGAACGCTAACTACGAAGTTTCCCACCTGGTGGCGTTGTAGATTGTCTCATCGTATAGCGCATAGGCGTTTTTCTATAGCTACACCCTCCCTTCCCGACCCCCCCCCCCCGCCCCGCCCCCCCCCCGGGGGGGGGGCCTTATTTATGTGGGCACCCTGTATGAACGCATTTTAATATCAGATATGAAAAAATTTTGAAATATTCGTTTATTGCTAGCAATGCATTGAGTATTTTCTTGCTCTTTGAAATTTCGAAAAAACATGACATAGATGCTGTTGCTTGGTTAGAGATGACAAAAGTTTCTATAACGTTCGTGGCTGCAACTTTATAAATATATGTTCTAAAATAATTCATAAAAATGGGTATTTTATATCTCACTATATAAATTTTAAAAAAAATTCTATTTTTTGTTTTGGCTTGTCCAAGTTTGCAAAGATGGATTTTTGTAATTGATTTTCCACTCCTTTCCTGATGTGCTAGATTTTTGAAATTTTACATACTTCTATATTATAGATGGCAATAAACTATTTTATAACTTAAACATTTCAGAACCTGATTATCGGACAAGAAATTGATTTAATTAAATATTTATTGCATAAGCGGGCGTCATCTAGTGGTCGATTTCAGAAAAATTGTACATGCAAATAAGAAATGCAGTGAGCACGAAGAATGGAATTTGTTATGCGGTGTTTACACCAAAATTTTAGATTTGTATCAAATTGCAAATAAGAAATGCAGTGAGCTCTAAGGATGGAATTTGTTATGCGGTCTTTGATCCAAAATTTTAGAATTGTATCAAATTTGTAAGACATCAGCGAAAGTGAAGTTTGTCTCTGTCCATGTGAATGAGAAACGCAACAAGGTGGATAGAAAAAAAATTAACATACGGTTTTCGTATCTGAATGGTAGTTGTGTATTAAATTTTTAATAACATTCTTCAATGTAGTTGACTAATTCTAGGTATGTCTATTTGTGCGTATGTGAACACGGTTAGTCAAAAACGCAACCATCTAGATTGATTATTTTAGTAATTCATCTTTGCACAAATGTGAACAGGACTGCATTATAGTTGGACTGAAGGTTCACAGGAATGTTATAGTTGGACCGAAAGTAAACAGACTAATGTTCTAGTTGGACTTGCGTTAGAACAGGTTTCTGTTAAGAAGAGTATGAATGGCAACAGGTGGAACACACGTGCTTCTCGGGTTCGTTCGGCTAGATGTGATGGAGTGGTGCGAAGAATTGGTTTTTGGAATGATGTCGCCTTTTTCTGTTTGATTCCTGGTCCTTTCGGGGTGCTACCTGAGTGTTCCATCCATGTTTCGTGAGATCGATTGGAGTGAATTTCATTGTGGACATTGACATTAAGGACATATTGTCCCAATGTTTTCTTCATCACAGGTGTTCACACTAAAGTGTGGCATTATGGAGATTTTGGCTTTGAGACAATAGTTTTTCCAGCTACCATTTTTCATCCTGATTTTAAGCATGCTTTGGTAAAACTTTTTTTCAACTGTAGTTGAAGCTTCCTTTTTTCCAATACGCATCACTAAACTTAAACATTTTTATAGTAACTATACACATTTTGCATACACGTGTTTTAATGATTTTTATAGATTTTGATGTGTCGAATGTTTGCTCTACAGTAATGCCATGGTTAATTGTTAATAAATAGTGTTTTTCTTGTCTAACTCAATCTTGTGCTCTTGCCTTTGGTGTACTAATCACTTATACGATCACAGCGCCATTTTATATGTATTCCTTTTCAGCTATAGGGTTAGGCCCAACTTAACAATTTTTGTCACGCCGTAACAACAAACATTCTAGATCAGTGTCAAATTTCAGATCAAATCCATCAAGTTACCTATCTTTCGGTTTGCCTATTCGTATGTATTCAAACATGATATCTCAAAAAGGAACTGACTATACGCACTAAGTTTAGTATATGTCTTCTCTACACCAGAACTGAAGCTCGGTGTCAAAAGTTGAACCAAATAAGTCAACACGAATTGTTTCTGTTCTGAGATGTACACTCGACTTTTTTCAATAAACAGCGAAGATAAACACAAATAACGTCCTCTTGTGAAAGCATACGGGAAAGTCAAGGGGCAGAACTCTTTCACTGGTTAAATGTTTTCATCTAATAGATCAGAGGTTTCAAACCTGTGGTACGCACTTCCCCAGGGGTATGCGAAAGTAATGCTATTAATAGCGGAAAGCACAGAACATAATGAAATAAACTGAGGAAAAGATTAATATGTTTCCTCAACTTCGTGTGGAAACTGAAAGTTGTTTTGCTCCAAGGCATATTCTCAAAATTCTTGCCCAGATAAGTTGATTTTAAATCAATTCAAAAAACTTTTTTTCCAAGATCTCGAAAAATTATCCTCTTCAAACAGAGAAAGATTGAATGGGCTTTCGACTGGTTCTTCCTTGCAATCTGATTTAAGTAGGAAAAAGTATGTTATTGACTTCTGGTTCGCAATGAAAGAAGAGTACTAAAAACAAAGTGCATTAACATAATTAACGCCTTGAAGAAACACAGAACATGTGAAAAGTTCTTTGTTGTCTTATGCGTATGTTAAGAATAAATATTGCAGTAAGCTTGACATAACTCCAGGCATGAAATTATATCTGTCTTCAAACAAAAAAACATAAATGCTATGAAGTTATATCGAATTATGTCTTTTTAAAGCTAAGTTAAGCCCTTAACATTGTTAATAAGCGGATGGATGGTTAGAGGAGAATGTGAAAGTGCGGGGATCTCAAAAATAAAAAAGACCTAATCAAAAGATACAGAAGGAAAAAGTTTGGGAAATGCCGTACTAGATCATGGAATTTGAATGAGGTGACGCAGTGCTGTTTGCGTAGCCGCGGTAAATTTTCGTTCAGCCAACAAACCACCACTATATTTACAGTCTCTTCCACTGAATCCAGGATCAAACGTAGTCTAGCAGAATAAAAAAATTGTTAACTTTCTAAAAATAGTATTTATGAAAAGAGCCAAAATCTATGGAATGAGCTTCAAAAATATTTATTTCGAAATTTGCATTTCTCTTCATGGTAACATTAATCGCTTGTACTTGCTTATTTTTCAATATAAACTATTTGGATATACCCATTTTTATATAGTCTTATTTATTAAGGGTTTTTTAATCATAAGTAAACGTCTGAAACTACATTTCTATTTGAATTTCAGTTTCTGTAACAAGGAAACATATTCGTGCATGATTCTTTTGCATAATACTATTTATATTAAGACAGAATCTTTTAATGACCACAATTCTATATGGTGTTTTAATTTAATTGTGCAATTTCTAAGTTTAATGTTAGTAAATTAAAAATGCCTATTCGAAACATCCCTCTTCACAAGTACTTTTGTCCAATTAATTCTAGTGAAATAGCTGGGATAGTCCAGGAAGAATCTAGACAATTCAAAACTCGAACGTCAGATTCCTGCCAGGTTCGATATCCCGACTGACCAAAATCAGGATACTGTCTCAATCCCGATACGGCATAGAAATGCAATGCCTATCCTAGTAACATAGAAAGTTTATCATTTACTCGGATTCTCTAAGAGTTTTACACTCTCTAAGATCATTTCATCCTCATACTAACAATCATCGTTTGGTTTTAAATATTTTAGTCGCTTTTAATAAACTTACTTCTTGAGGTCTTACTATTGCACTCAGCTGTGTACCATCTCATGTTGGAATTGTGGGTAACGAGCAGACAAACAATTCTAGTGCATCAACCGGAAAGGAGCCATATGGCTCGAAACAGAGTGATGCAGATTGTGTAATGTAAAGTAAAGTAGAGGACATAAAAATGCTTCTTTCTTCTAAATGGTAGGAGCAGTAGGATTCAGAGACATATAACAAACTTCATGCTGTAAAACCTATTGTACAACTCTGTCCCTCTCTTACAAATAGGAATGTGGACAACTTTTTTTTTATCTCGTCTGCGTATAGGGTACATCAGATTTACTCACCTCCAGTCATTGGTAGAACAACCGCCAATGTGCTCACAATGCAACTGTCGTATGTCTGTACGCCAATTACTATCGGAATGCCCAACATTTAATTCTAAATTTTTCAAACGCCTGCCGTTTCCTTAACATCTTTACTTGAAAAAGCTCCACATGGTAACCGTTTAGCACTTTTAAATTTTATTAGGTTTTATCCACTCATATAAATTATGTTAAGGGGACTTGGCACCCTAAGAATTTCGGAAAATCAATGAAAATATCGATTTTCAAATTTTGAGTGGAAAATGATCCTTGAACCTTTGACTTAATAATCTGAAAGTTTCAAAACAATCAGACAAATATTTTGTGAGATATGAAATTATTTTGTCTAACATTTCATCACGTGCCACGCCCACTTTCAATGTTTAAATCCTGCATATTTCATGTGTAAGTTGCAAAAACACCTAATTTTTTCAATAAAAGCAAAGCAAGATAGTTGTTTCAAACAGTAGCCGTTTAATCTTTGTTTGTTTACTGTTTTACTGCTTTCGCTTCTTTATTATTCATGAAGCATATCGTCATCATCATCATCAACACTGCTTTCGCTTCTCATTTTTTTTTGAATTTCTCACTGCCAATAAAATTTCAATAAAATGGTTTTAAATTTTTTCTCTGTTATAATGGATATTTTATAAATAGTACTGCAGATCATTTATTAAATATTTTGACTAAAAAATTTGAAAAAAGTGAAATTTTTCGCATTTTTAAAAAAAAATTTCTAATTATCCCTATAAATGAAGATGCTAATTAATAATTATAGTAATAATAAATATGAATAAAATTGATAAGTTAGGACTCGCAAATGTCAGGTTATTGATCTGAAAAAAAACTAGCTTGATATAAGTTGTTTTTATTACAATTTTGTTGTTTTTAAAACTTTAAAGCTGCTTTTCTCAGTTTGCTTTTTTCCAAAATTGTGTCTGCTACAAAATGAAAAAAGTCGATCTCTTTTTATTCTAATTACTTGAAATTTTTTCTGTTCACTCACAAATGCATGTTTAATAGAATTAGGGATGGATTTGTAAAAATTTTGATTAGAAATTTTTTAAAAAATTTATAAAGTGAAAAATTCTCATATTTTCCAAAAATTTTCACAAAATTTTGGACAAATTTTTTTTTCTCTGAAACTAATCTAGATATCAAAAATCCGATCCCTGTTTCTGTTAAGTACATTGAGAGGTCCCTTTAAAAAAGATTTGGAGAAAAAATATTAAAAATTGTATGAGAAGAAGCATTTTAAAAAAAGGGTTAATTTTTTTTAAAAATTTAAAATTTTTAAATTTGTAATTTTTCAAAGTGAAAAATATTTTAGAAATTTCAGTTTCTGCACAGTTTACATCTATCTACTACAAAATTGAATAAGTTTGATCAAAATTGTAGAAAAAAAATTTGGGGGTGCCAAGTTCCCTTAATATTTAAGGGTGCATTTTTATATTTGTCGCTCTATCAATTTTTATAACCTTTTACATTGCTATGACTTTTACCTTTTTTCGGCGCAGTATGGTCCAATCCATGGCCCTTGCGCCATAAAAAACCGAAGAAAACCAAAGCAAGCTGAAGCTCGGAAATAGAAAAAGAAAACGAAAATTAGAAATATGATCTTCTTACATCTCTCTACGATTTCTGTTTCGACATTTGACATATGCATGCATTTCTTTTTGCTCGCTATATAATTTATTTCTGATCTAGAGATTTGCGTAAGTGCTTGCTTTTCTAAACTCTTTATTAAAAAATATCCGTTAAAAATATAAGGCCTAAAAACACTAGACTGTTAGATAGTTTACACATCATGGAACCAATTATTATTGCCATAAAAACATTTTTATTTTTACATATGCGTAAAAGGTAGTAAGAAATTATATAATTAATTTTCGTAATGTATTAATCGAATTTTAATAAAGATATATGGTGAATTACTAATCGGTTAGCGAATATCGCTATTTTATTTTTATCTATTCCCAGTGCTTTGTGCTTTCCTTAAATGATTTTTTAGTTTGAATTCTGATGTCTAATGATCCGGGCGATAACGTTTTGAAAATACTATGATATAATTTAATGTTGATAGGTTTCAATTTCAATATTACTTTAAAAAATTTCAGAATTCAAACATATATTATATGCGATATACCGCTAAAATATATTTTAAACCAAAGGTTAAAATTTTCATAAAAAATGTTTTGAAGTGTAAAATCCCAAATTCTACTCAAAAATACAAAGAAAAACAAAATTTGAATCGGTATTTGGTTCGATATACGATTCTAAATTAAAATCGGCAGTCTTTTCATAATGCTGTGCAAAATTATTGGCCTTTAAAATGTTCAAGTATAATACAAATTTAAAGTCATACATTCAAGAATTCATAAAAGAATAAAAAAATACAGCAATTTTATATCTCATTTTCAATCTAGATATTTCCCATCTTCCTAATTTGCAAGTTCTCCCGCTGTTAAACCAACTCTTTAATTAGAAAATATTTAAATCCAGCAGTTTTAAGCGAAGGCAGTGTATAAAACATTTACCAACCTTTCACACGCCACAAGTTCGTAAAAGCGTTCCTCTAAAATCAAATTAGTAACTACAAAATGAAAGATAGCAATCTTTTTACCTGATAGCTCTGGTGACAGAAAATGGGTCATTCGATCTTACAGTGATAAACGCCGTTATGGCGGCATTTCTTGACATAAAAGCCAATATTTAGGGATACTTATAGCTAGGGATGGTTACAGTAATGATGTAAAAGAGTAATAAAGTACCCTTCAGCATTTGGACGCTCTGACCGTGTTTTTTATAACATATCACGGCATCAGTTCGAGAGTTATTTCGATTGGAATTATGGGCAAAACTGTTGCGTATAATTAAGACCTTTGGGAAGGTGGATACATTTTTCAAGAAAAGCGAAGTTGTTTATAGGAAATATCTGATTCAATGAAAAGCTTTAGCTATTTATTTAAGCATGTGGGTGGCATATCAAAAATTAAATTTATATTTGAAGCAGGTGTTGTTATCCTAATATGGAGTATGATTTGGTGAAAATGTCTTAGCTAACAATTTTAAAGCGAGATTGCTTGTGGGTGAATTTGGATCAATTTTAAGTCAAAAGTATTTATGGAACGTAAAGGTGGATTTTATTGCACGCTAGTGAGATTTTTCATGTGTATAGCTACATTTTGCGCGACGGTTAAGTTCATTTTAAAAATGCCGTTCCTAAAACATCCCATCATGATAATTTTTAGACACTATGCTATACAACAGGTTGCAAAAAGTTTGCATTTATTGAAAAGGAAATAAGTTAAAACTGGAAAATAGTTAGATTCAATTATAAACACAGTACTGCGGCAATATAAAAAATACATAATAATAATAATAATCCAAACAAATACTCAATTCGATTTAGAAAAGTTTTTGAAATATTTTAAAGATTATTATTCTCTATCGATAAAGGACTGAATATGGAATAAGATATTATTCAGATACAAATCCAATAAAAAGATACAGAAATTTACGAAGATATTTTTAAAATGCAAGCACTTATATGTTTTATTCTCATTCCTGGGATATTATTTGTGTTTGTGAGAGAGCGAATGCTAAATCTAGATTTGAGGCAGATATTAGATGCTCCTTAGGATATGAAAATTTCGATTTGTTTTGCAGAAAAGGGTTTATATTTGCAATTTCAAAACAGCCATAGTGTTATTGCGTATACACTATTTATTAGCTAAATAAATATATTTATGGAATATGATGGTGGATTTTTTAAATTTTAACACTTTTGATGGATGAGTTTTTGTAATAAAGAAATGCTATACATTTAGTTTTAGTAAAACTTTCAGTAACTTATTTATTGTTCACAGAATCAGAACAAATTTAGAGAATATGTAAAATACTTTTATTCATATGTCAATTTACAATGGTAAGTGGTTATATTTTACTCATTAAAGTCCATATAATATTGCATAGGAAATGTATTTCGATATAATTCAAGGAGATATTTTTTACGTTGTACGCAGACGTACTTTAACGATACATATACAATACAAAACAGAACTGTGCATTTATTTCATAAAAAAGAACTCTTTGAAATAAATGCATAGGTATTTTATATGAAAAATTTTGAAATAATTCAAAATATCACACCTTCACAAAATCATCGTTTCAACATAATAATATTCTGTCGAAATAAATATCTCAATATGGAACAAAACATCGAAAATATTCACTGAAAATATATCCTTCTAAAAAAGAATTTGAAGAACACTCATTAATTATAAAATTATGGAACCTTAAGAACTGGAATTTATAAATATCTATTTTAATATCAAGAAATAATTTTTTTCAAGTATTACTTGCATTTTTGATTTTTATATTTAACTTTGTGTTGGTCACGGCCGATCTCAATTCGCTTGATTGTATTTTGCATTCAGTGCTGATGCAGCTTCAAGATGCAATGTTTTCACACCCTTTCAACTTTCTTCATAATGATAAATTGATAATAATGAACTTCTCATAATAACTCATTCTTGATTCGCTGAACTTCGTCTGGCATGCTTTCAGGAGTCGTTGTATTCTGTAGTAACCCAGATAGCACGTAAGTTTGCAGCAAGTTTGATTTTGACTTGTCATGGCAAAATTTGACGCGTCAAACTTGAATCGAACTTGTAGCAAGTTCGATGTGACAAATAGCGCCACCTCTTTGCAAATCAAACTTGCTGCAATTTTGCAAAACAAGCTTCCTGCAAAGATAGCACAATAAAGAGATAATTATCTTTGTCTCTGTTTTAAAAAACATCCGATTTTTAATAGCATCTCCTAGACCGTAATTCTTTTTTATTAATTCAATAAATCAATGATAATTTGTGAAAAAGATAACTTTTTTATAAAAAAATTTTTTGAAACATTTTCCATCTTTTTACTAAATATATCACTCTCACTTTAAAGAAAACTATATCGCCTTTTTCTTAATGTTGAAATTTTAACGTTTAAAACAAAATTAAATCTAAAAAACAGTCAGTGTTTGTTGAACAATAATAACTAGACATTTTGTCCCATTTTAAAGTAATTACTTTTGAACTCTAATTTCATAATTTATTTTACTAGGAAAACGTAGTTATTAGCGAAAATCGCTCTCTCTTTGACTTCAAATCATATTCTCAACTCAAAAAATTAATGAAATCCAGAAAATAGTTAAAAATAAATCGTATACGAATCGAATCGAACGATGTATTAGCGAAATCTATCTTCTCCTCTCAGAGTTCGACTGGCTCAACGGTTAGCGTCTCCGCTTCGGAACCGGGAGGTCGCGAGTTCTATCCTGGGTTGTGTTTCGTATTCTGTTTCTGCTTTAATTTGCAATAAGTTTGCACGGCAAGTTTGCTGCAAGTTCGTTTCATGGTGACTTCGGAGCTTTTGTTAACTTACTGCAAGCTTGCACTCTTGTCATGACAAATTTGTGGCAAGCTTGCTGCAAACTAAAATTGCTATCTGGGAAGGCGTACCGCAGTTGACGGAAAGAATGCTAGCTTACAATGTCTATCCTGTTAATAAAACTGAAAGTTAAAATTATACGCTGGAGATAATGTCGAAACAAATAAATTTTTTATTATAACTTTAATATTTTTCTCAAATTGTAAAAGAAAGTTTTGATGAAACAAGAAAATTGATTTCATTTTCATTATACAGTAAGTAAGCATTGTTGCAAATTACGTTTAAAATTTAATTTTTGAAATTTATTAAAATTAAAGAAAAAGTTACACGAAAACAAATTGGAATGAATGAAATGCTATTTTTTGAATTTTAAAATACTGTGAAAACAGAGTTTTGTGCTATGATATGCTCAGAAGAAATTGAGAAATTTTTCAAATTTCAATTAACATAAAATAAGAATATAATAAAAATTTTGAAAAACCCTTGCTTATTTATCTTCGTTCCCCATTTTGCAGATCTAGAGGTTTGCACAGTACAGCATGTTGTAGAATTGTTTTGTCACACGTCAAGTAATTTGCAGGCAGTATTGCAACCTAATATCATCCTAAATCTGAAAGGGTTAAAAAATAAGTAATGCGGATATACATATTAATAACAATGTAGAATGAAATAAATAGTTCTTCAATCTGTCCCTGAAAATTACTATTGTTTCATCCTTCATTGTCGGTGCAAAGTTAATGGAGCCTTTTTTGCAAACGATTTAGAGGATAGTGTAACTAATTTTTTTAATGCTCTGTCGAAAAATGCATCATCCATCCAATAACTTATTAAAAGTATGACCGATTTAGGACATAGTTGTTTTAAGATGCTGATTCTTATTATATCGTATTATTTGAGACTGCATTAAATGATTTCTAATAATATGTTTCTTAATTAATTAGAAAATGCTTCTATGTATCCTTTATAAAGCAAAAAACGGCTTAATCTTGGTTCTTTTTATTTGTATGAAAGTATAAAACACTTGATAGGAATACCAGACAATACTAAAATAATTACTTCTTAATGACTCTTTTTTCCATAGGGTAATAATTTTGTAATAGCTTTAATGTTTTTCTTTGCTAACAAAACATTATTACACCTTATTGTAATATATTGTTTAAATTACCACTTTTTAATATAAAAAACTTGTATATAAGAAAGCAGATATCGCCAAGCGTGAGGATTTTTCAAATTGTTCATTCTTTTTGAAATCACTGCTTTTAAATATAAGAGTGATGTAATATAACACAATCAGACATATTAGGATGGTCGTCCAATTAGTTAAGAAGCTACGATTGAACCCTATATCTTGTACGTGAATGCGGCACCACACAACGGCGAGTATAGATACTCACTGCCAAAATTCGGAAGAATAAAAAGTTTGGCACCATTATTATTCGCTTGATTGTGTTGCGTATTACAGCAATTAGCCCATTTGAATTGCAGTTTAATATGAAATAAAAAGAATTTCAATCTTGCACTCCGGAGTATTTTAGCATGATAATATTATCACGTTCAAAAGCATTATTTATTATATCGTTTGCCATTTTATAATACAATTTCTCGTTGCTTCTAATCAATTTTAATAATTCATAAAATTATATCAAAACAATACAAAATGCCAGAAATATCCATTGAAGTTTCAAAGAATATATAATATAAATATTTGAATATTGAATTGGTATAAAATTGGATTTTGTTTCGTAATACGCTCTCTAAGCATACAGGAAAAACTGCAATTTACGATACATTTTAGTTAATAAAAAATAAAATTTCAATTTTAAAACTCCCACCTACCACTCATGTAATAAGTATTTGCCATATTCAAGAGCTCTAGGTCGAAGGAGAGACCCTGTAGAGTGTGTGGAATGATTTTTTCATCACACAATTTTTGTTTAAGACGTTAACCTAAAAGCATTATCATATTAACACGATTAAAACAGTATAATTTGGCTATCCATATTTTAAAATTTGCGAAAAGAATTTAACAATTATTTATTTATATTTGACATAATTTTCGACTGCCTTTGTCATTTCTTCTCTGTTTAAAGTTTAAACGAAACATTTGGATATTATTCAGTGAAAATTAATTTTTTCTTGTTCTTTATGTATCCAAATGTATTATCCATTCAATAACTTATAATCTACATAGTTGCATTAGGTAACTGTGTTTTTATAAACGGATTCTAATTCGTATTATTTGCAATTGCTTTAAAAGTTTTCTGAAATAATGCATATCCTGATTTACATGAAAACTCTTCTATATATTCTATACAGGGAACAATCTTCTAAATGTGTTATTCTTCTGATTTTTCTTTATCATAAAAAAGGCAAAAATATCCTGATAGTTCTACATTTTTGTAGTTTTCAATAGCCCGACATATACTTGATAATGGATGTCAATGATTTGCTTCTCATTTAGTTTTAATCTGACAGAGCTTTATGCTATTACGCCATTGTTTCTGCTTGGAAATCAATAAGATAACCTAGCCAGATATTAAATTTTGAAGGACGCCGAAATCATGTAATGCGATAAGGATACTGTGCAAAAAGAACCAACCCCAGTAGAAGAGGAAGAGAACCGCTTACCGAAGTGGAGTGGAAGCCTCAGTTCTAAGCTAACACACGTCAAAGCTCTTCTAGGTTACTTAGAACTCCAAGATGACAGTAACTGAACGGAAATATTGACCCAGAGAAATTTTCGAATCATTATTCGGCGACGGCCTATTGAAAAGTAGAAACAGACAAATCTAGCGTCTTATTTCATGCAGTAATAAATTAAGTAAATATTTAGTACATTTTAAATATTGCACCTAGTCTTTTTAATTTCGTAAACTTAATGACTTATCATCACTCCTTCTCGACATTGCATGTCCATTAACTCCTTGATGACGCTGAACGCTGCGAAGAAGCTGTTATGCTCGTATAACAATCTTCAACAAAGTGTTATAGGATGAATTCGGTGTCATTGCATTCTCACGACTACTCACCACTACCACTGTAATTTCAAAACTTTGCGTTTGTATGTTGTATGAACCAGCAGATAAAGTCAAAGTATCTACAGATGTAGATTTTGCCTTTATTTAATCTAGAGTTTAAGGAGAAGAAAGTTGTGGAACAACTTACATATTATAGGGCAATAGAGCAGTTATGTAGAACCAATCGTTGTTAAAGGACGTTTAAGTTAAATTGATATAAGTAAATCGAAAACAAGTATTTATATTAAAAATGCTCACCAGTCTCGGAATGAAAAATAAACTTCGAACGCCGGCGTAGTCAGGGGAACTTGGTTCAATGTAAACGAGATCCGAAGTCATTTCTTGGTCTGCACCGTTCTGAGAGGCGAATAGGAAGGAGTTAAGATAATTCTTCCGAAAATAAATCCAGTCAGCGGTGGCCTTGCTGTAAGGGGTCGGGATACAGGCTCGAAACTCAATTCCACTGAAGATCCGCCGCATATTGGGCCGGCTGCACGCTAAATCATACGTAGGGGACCAATCGCCCTCCCACTGGTGTGATGTGGAAACTTGGACAGGAGTGCCAGTCCGGGCGTCATCCTCATAATCTTACCGCGATTCAATATTTCCATAATATCCCTCCTGTTGCTTCAAAACGGCACGCTAACATATCTTAACTAAACCGGAAATAAATCTTATAAGACCAAGTTGCCTTTTGTATTTTCAAGGAAACAACTTGCATTTCGATTGACCATTGGGATAACTATCATCAAATCTCAGATAGTAATTTTCAATAATGTTGAAATTTACCTTGCTCTGCTCTGTGATGGTGCATGGATTGTTATATGTAGCAATTCTGAGTTCCACCAAGAAACAGAACTTAAAAGTCCAAATATGCTACGATTCACTTCAAGAAGGCCCGAGCAGTAGTTGGTGTAAGAAAAATGGAATTCATTCTGAAGTCTTTTCTTATTAAATAAATTGGTTAATAAAAAATTCATTACTTTTTTCAACATTTCATATTTGCATAGAAAATGTCTGATTGGTGTAGTCTGAAATGATTTTCTGCTTTTCTTGGTAAATACCTATTGTCAGGATCAATTGATACGGCCTCATGAATTATTTTAAAAAAGCTATTTTTCTAATCCTCTGTGTTTAAATAAAACAGCTCAATAAATCTGTTTCAATGACTTAAAAATAAGACGATTCCAGATTGTCGGAGGGTTGATTTTGGATTCGAGAGCCGATCGCTTCACATACGCACACGTTGCAACGGTGCTGGTAATATCGTTTATCGTACATCAGATATCTTCATGTTGGTTTGAAATAGAAGATTATAATTATAGAGAGATCACAGGTAAGATTTCCTCGATAAATGATTATGTTACAAAATGATTGGATGTATTTAATTACACTGTTATTTAACTTGTTTCCTGTATTAACGAAATAAGTTTATAATAGATTCATAAACCACTACTTTATGTGCTAGAGTTTCCAGATGTTAATTCTCTATTTTATTATTTGTAGCACTATTTATGAGTATTATTATTTGTATTATTATTTGAGTATTATTTTACTATTTTAATTATCAATTACATATCTGGTAATAAATTTTTAAAAAAACTTTATTCAAATTGGTAAATTGTAAAAATTGATTCCAAATTTTAACAATTTACCTGTAACGGTTTGTTTATGCATGACTCGCCGGCATTGAGGGTTTTTCCCTTCCTGGGAGAATATTTCGAAATTCGCGTCATTGTATTGGATTATTCGCATCTAACAGAAGGGTATGAGCTGACCACGATAAGAAAAATCGATTCGAAACTTTGGTATAAAATTTCATAAAACGAAAATTTTTAAGGTTTTATTCTCCTGTCTTATCTGGCTTATTAACATCAGCCGTGGTATTCTGTCTGTAAAACGTCACGTAATATACAGCAAAAAAATGCCATCTTAAAAATACTATCCTGTTTATAAGAGTGAAAGCGAATTCCTTGTTTAGAATGAAAGGTTAAAGAAAGTATTTCTTTAAGCATAACTTTCAGTTTCATAACAACTTGCAACTAAAATATTTCATAAAACAAGAAAATTTGTTGAATATTCATTACGCAATAAAGGGAATTGGTACAAATTATGTTTTAAATTTATTTTGAAAAAAAATTAATTTAAAGAAAAAATTACACCAAAAAATAGAAATCAATGAGATGTTAAGTTTATAAAAAGAATTTTAAACTGTTTTAGAATTTTTTTGTCCGATAAAATGTTTTGGTGTTATTGAGAAAATGTGTAAAATTCCAACTTATTTCCAATAAAACAAAAAAAATGCTAATAAATTTGAAAAGTCATATTTTATTCTGAATTCGCTATCCATGTGTTAAGTATGTACTGTAATGTGATTGCAAATTAAGTAGTACCGGGGCAGCTGGGTGAAAAAATCATGCTGCTCTAAGCAAATGTTTTACAGATTTTTCTTGTTTCTTTCTCGTAAAATAAAGCAGTACCGGAGCGAAGTTCCAGCTCCTCTACACACCAGACTATTTGTCACATTTTGTAGATCTAGAAACAAAAGGGTTGCCCAATATAAAGTTTCGAATGATATTTCAAGTAATTTACAGACAGTATGGCAGTCTAAAAAAGTGTAATATTTACAGAAAACATTAAAAATATCACTATAAAGATATACATATTTACAATATTGTGGAAAGAAATCATAAGTTTTTTAATCAGGCTCTGAAGACTGTCATTACTTATCCATCATTGTCTGTGAAAGGTTAATATAAACTTTTTTCTACAAACGATTCAGCAGATAAGATATTTATTTTTTTTAATGTTTGGTTGAAAATTGAACTGACCATCGAATAACGTATAATCAAAATGAGAAATTTTGGATATATCTGTGTTACAATTGATATTCTAATTATATTGTATTATTTGACACAACACTAAAGGATTTCTGATTCATAATGAAATACCTCAATATATTTCAGAAAGCAAAAAGATGCATAAGGCTTTTTTTTATTTTCGTTAAATAACTATGTTTCAAAATGATGGAATTATTTAAATACACTCTTATTTAACTGGACTTGTTTAATGTTTCTAACGATAAAATTTTATAATCGATTTATAATTCACTACCTGATATTCTGGGATATCTTGATATTAAATCACTATTTTATTTTTTTCAGTACATATTAATTGATTATTAACTGATTAACTGATTATTTTTTTAAAGTTTGATTTCATGAGAGAGATGCCACTTAGTAATAAATTTAAGAAAAATCTTTACTGAAAGTGGTAAATTTTAAAAGTTGATTCCAAATATTGTTGGTTTACTTTCAACGACTTGCTTATGCACAACGCTATAGGCGAAAAGACTTGGATGGTTTTGTCCTTTCCTGAGGTATTATTTCGAAATTCGTGCCATTTTATTGGACAATCCGCTCTGCGGAAGGAGCAGCAGGCTCAGTTTTAAAAAAACGATTTGAACTTTTTGTACGAAACTTCAAAGTATGATAAAAACTTAGGTGGGATTCGTTTATCTACGTCTGACTTTCTTTCATGAGTCGTTGCATTCCGTACGAAGGCGTCAAGTAGTTTATAGAATAAATACTTGCTTAAAACTTTTATCATATTAATAAAAACGAAACTGAAAACTCTCACCGAAGTTAATACCCAAAGAAAGCAAATTTTGTCATAACTTTAAAATGCTCAACAACTTACAACGAAAGAATTTGGTAAACAAGAAAATATATTTTATCAAATACACATTTTTATTACGCAGTGAAAGGCACTGTTGAAGATTATGTTCAAAATTTATTTTCAAATTTTATTAAAAAT
Organism: Araneus ventricosus; assembly: GCA_013235015.1. Classification (NCBI taxonomy): domain Eukaryota; kingdom Metazoa; phylum Arthropoda; class Arachnida; order Araneae; family Araneidae; genus Araneus; species Araneus ventricosus. The sequence continues at coordinate 25,563 of BGPR01003429.1, forward strand.
TAAATAACACATTTAAACCAATAAATAATTGGAATCACAGCGAAGTTAATCTTTAGAAGTGTTGTGAATATGGTTTTGCGCTATAATTTATTCCGCAGTTATTCAGAAAAAGCTTTAAAATTTCAATTAACTTTTAATAAAATGAGAATCTAATGAAAATTTTAAAAATCCCTTCCTTACAGTGTACTTACTATCCATGTATTAACTCTGTGTCACAATTTGTAGATCCAGGTCCAAATGTTTGAAAAGTGCAGCGTTTCGAATGGTTTTTTTTATCACATATGAAATAATTTACAAACAATATGGCAGCCAGAAAACATTGCAATATGAACAGATCTACTAAAAAATAAATAATCCGGATATGCATATTTATAACATTATGGAAAGCAATCACTAATTCTTCAATCAGTCTCTGAAGAATCGTATTGTTTTATCTATCATTATCGGTGCAAAGTTAATGGAAGCTTTTTTACCAGCGCTTTAGTATAACTGATTTTCTTTTTATAGGATAGTATAACTACTTTTGTTTAATGATGGACCGCCCATCCCATAACTTATGACCAACATGGCAGATTTATAACATATTTGTTATAAATGGAAATTCATATTATTTGACACTGCATTTTTATTAATTACAAAATGCTTTAATATACACTTTGCAAAGCAAAAAAAGGTTAATAATATATATTTTTATTTTTATGAATATAAATGTTACCGTAAATATTACTAATCGGTTATTATATATAATAATCGATCATTAAATGTAATAACAGCGTAAAAATCCAGTTATTAATATAATAACCGCTTAAACATCTAGTTATATAACTTATACAACACTTGATAAGAATACTAGACGATCTTAAATTACTCGCAATGGTTCTTTTTTCTTTCATCGAAATCATTTTACAATAATTTTAATCTTTTCATTTGTTAACGAAACAATGTTATACATTATTCAAAACAATTTCATAAATTACCACTTTTTATTTAAAAGTAATTAATATAAATATACTTATATTAATCAAATATACATTTCTTTATTAATCATCTCATTGTCATTTTATGAAACGCTGCTTTTGGAAAAAAGAGTGGTGAATTTTTTCGAAATCCGAAAAATAACAATTGTCTTCAAATTATGCATGAAACGGCTCATTCAATCATGTATCTTATACGCTTATTCAGCACCACTCAACAGCAAGTACAGAAACTCATTGCCAAAATTCTAAAGATTTAGCATTGAAAGCAAAATCAAATTTCTCCCATTATTAGCCGCTTTAATATGTTGTGCAATTCGACCATTCGAATAGCAGTTTGAACATTTGCAGGAAGAACATTTTAGCATAATAATATTTTCACTTATAAAACATTATTTATAATACTGTTTCTGCGCCGTTTATTAATTTGATAATTCATGAAATTATAGCAAAACATCGAAATGGTTGAATGCTCAAGAAATTTTCACAAGCCAGTCTCGAAAATAAAATTTTTTAAATGTAAATTTACTTTTATTTTGAATTGAAGATCACACTGTTCAAGGCGACTCAGCAATTAAATAGTGTATTGACCATTTCAATAGTGAATGAATAGGAAAATTATATTGTATCTGTCGTTTAGCATGATAAATTTTGAAGAAAGTTTAAAATAAATAAAATGGTATAGTTAGAAAATGCTGTTTTTGAATATTAAATTTATTTAAATTTAGTTTTATTTTGATATTAAGATCCATATTATTAAAGAAAACAGGTAAAATTACGATGAATATTTGATTAATTAAAATCAAATAATATTTTTCAAATGTCGTTCTTAGTTACCGTCTAATATTCTAGAAGTATTAAGTGACAAAATGGTTATTTTAGATAGTACAGTCGAGCCTGTATGCCGTTTGGAATGATTTTGGAATCACGTAATTTACTCGTAGAGCGCCAACTTAAAAGCATCATCATTTCAATAGGATAAAAAAGCATAAAAAGATTTCACATAATCCGAAACTTGTGGGAAGAAGTTATCGTTTCTTTTTCTGGCTTTGACATCTTTATGACTGTCTTTTGGCTTTCCTTGTTTGTGTAAAGTCGGCGAAATATTTTGTAAACGATTCGGGGAAAAATGTAACTAAATTTGATATATATGTAATCATCTCACTTAATTTTACTTTAAATTTTAGTATTATATATATTTTAAAATCTTAATTATACTAATATTAATGTGTGATAATGTAATGTACAATACTAATTTATTCCAAAATCACTTTTCTTAAACTCCAGTTTAGTTTTATTTCCCGCGCTGGAGGTATATTAAATCAAGCATTTTGACAAATTTATTACTAAAAGAAAACTTTAACCGCTCCCACACGAGCCCACAGAAATCAAAAATCAGCGTCTTGTCGGCGCCAGACTTTTCCCTAAAACACTTACATAACTTGCTAAAAATAGCTAATATCCCCTTCACTTTACCACGCGTCTATATATTAATCCCCCTATCTGAGAGAACGCAGGGTTTTTTCGTTCTCTTTAGGCTTGAAAACCTCGAATGTCATGTACGCATATCCACCATCACGTCATAAATAAATGAAAATTAGTTATTTTCTTAATATATATATCAAAAAAATGGATAATCCATACAGTAACTTATATTCTACGTAATTGAAATAGGACTTTTGTATTTTAAGAAGAATATTCTAATTTGTATCATTTGACATTCATGTTCTGAAATAATATAAATTAACAGGTTTCTAATTCTATATAAAATACAGAAACGGCGAACTTTTGCTATCTGTATAAATCTAAACTATAGTAGACTTTCGATTTTTCAGAAGCGTATTATCCGAGAGACCATCCTCAAACACTTATCTCTAAAATTTTCTGATTCAGTTTGTAGAAGAAGGTGATAATAAAGTGCTTTAATCTTAAAAGAATCTAACAAATGTTTATGCTATTAACGATATTTTTTCTTCTTGGAAATCAATAACATCATCAATTCTGAAAAAAACGCATAGAGAATATTACCAGAAGGTAATGAGGGATTTCTTGATTTTGAAGAGAATGCTCAACAAACAGTGCATACGTTCTCGAATACTTTAGAATATATAAATATATGTTACGATATCAATTAAGAAGTGCATGATTAATCAAATGAAGACAAAAATTTATCCTGGCATAAATACTAAATGTGACCAAATCGAGCAATGGGTGACCAAGACTTTGCAAAATGGGCCAATCCAGCAGAAGACGAAGAAGATCTTATTTTATATGTTTAATAAATGCTGCTCCAGGAGACTTCGGAGGTAATCTGTGGCTTCCCTGGTGCTGGGTTTGACTTTTCCCCGTCCATCCTTGTAGACTCTAAACCCAATGGGTGAGGGTCATGGTCATACCTCTAGCGGAGTGTAGTCACAGTTCTGCTCTAATGCACGTTAATGTTCCATTGCTTAGAACACCATAAAGTATGTAACTGTGTAGAAAAATTAACTCTTTTGAAGTTTGACTGCACGATTAGACAAAAGCCTATTGAAAAAAAGAAGCAGATTAATTTATTATATTATTTCAAGCAATAACAATTAAAGTAAGCGGTAACAATTTATATATTGCACCTTTTGTTTCAAGTTTGCATATAAAATGGTTCATTCGGGATTTTTTTATATCCTGGTTTTCCATTCACTATAGAAAATCGAGATTCTACTGTGAATCCATTTTGATTAACAGAGATTTAAATCAATAAAAAACTTTTAAATCTTGGATGTTGTGTGGAAATATTTATTTATATATGAAGTACTGGTTACCCAAAATCATTACCCAGATTTAATTATCTTTAATATTTACTATTAATATACAGTAAATCACCTTTTATACGTTCCTGATTTATACGTCGTTTTCATTTGTATGTCGCTTCATCTCAAACTCGATGATTCATTTGTAACCGCTTTAAGGATAAAGCACTTCGTTTATACGACGCAAAGATTCGGTTATGCCTCGTCTCTTGTCTCTTTTCTAAATTACGTTTGCATACGTTTCCCCCTTTTTAAAATTCCGAAATTTCTGCCTCAATCGTTATTGCTCCATTCTAGAAAGCAGAGGAATAGGATATATTTCCTCCCTGCCATTTCCAAATATTGTCCTACCTTCATGCACATAAATCGCATAAAATAAGAAATGCATAATTATTTTTCAAGGAATGCAACAAAGATATTGTATTTCTGAGTTTTATAATAAATTATATAATTTTATATTTTTTAAATTCGTTTTTAATACTATGAAATAATATACTGGTACTATCTTAAACAAACTTCCGAATTATTATTTTTAAATGAATTTGCAATAGTAGCCTGAAATCTGTAATAATCAACTATGTTTACTGAAATTTCTACTATAACTTTTTCCATTTATACGTCGTTTTCATTTGTATGTCGTTTCATCATAGACCCGATTATTCATTTGCAACAGTTGTAAGGATAAAGTACTTTGTTCATAAGACGCAAAAATTCGGTTATACCTCGTCTCCTTTCTAAATTACGTTTGAATACGTTTCCCCTTTCTAAAATTCCGAAATTTCTGCCTCAATCATTATTGCTTCCTTCAAGAAAGCAGAGGAATAGGATATATTTCCTCCCTGCCATTTCCAAATAATGTCCTACCTGCATGCACATAAATCGCATAAAATAAGAAATGCATAATTAGTTTTCAAGGAATGCAACAAAGATATTGTATTTCTGAGTTTTATTATAAATTATATAATTCTATATTTTTTAAATTCGTTTTTAATACTATGAAATAATATACGAGTACTATCTTAAACAAACTTCCGAACTGTTATTTGTAAATGAATTTGCATTAGTACCCTGAAATCTGTAATTATCAACTATGTTTACTGAAATTTCTATTTTAATTTTTTTCCATTTATACGTCGTTTTTCTTGTTACCTTGAAAGGAATATAAATGGTGCTTTACTGTATTTGCGAACTTTTCATTTTGCAGAAACATAAAACCTTCGGACCAGAAGACAGAAAATCAGGTTTGTAAGTCGCATGCAAAGTTTTTACCATTTCTCCCCTTTTTGATTATATCTGTTACAAAGAAGTTTTACCTCCCAAATTCTATTAACCTCACATATGATTATACTTTACAGCTGGATTGAAAATTCCTTATTAACACAAGACGTTATACCACGATATCTTCACGTCGTTAATCAATATTCTGAATACCGCAAAATTTCATGAAGATACGCTTTCTTCATGATAGCATCTTGCGTTAATTGGTTGTGTTGAACTGTTTCTGATTATTATAATGAAATCACCGATTTGCAATTAATCTAGGGATTTTTTAAGCAACAAGGGCTTAATCCCCTTAAATATTTTTTTGATTTCATCTGAGCTAGCGTTACGATATATTGTGTCTTTTTATTTCACCAGAAGCCAGTATTTCAGATGAAGCATCAGCAGTGCCCACAGTGACTAATCAGCATATTTATTTCGTCGGAGCAAGGGAAGAAGACGATTTATTCAGAGCATATGCCGGAAGAAAGTCTATTTGTATTTGTAGTTACGAATAAGCAATTAACTCTTTAATCCCGAGGCCACTTTTTTCTTCTAGCTCCTTTAAAACCGGGCTATTTTGGGAGGCTAAGGCATGAATTGGACTCTCCAAACCTGGGTGGTCAATCACACCCCTCATGCTGTAACCTTCCCTTAAGGCGCAAGGAAATATGCTTTGGTGGGGAAACATAATTGGAGCCCCTAACACGCGTATCTCCTAAGCGATCTCAGAAACTCCTATCCCCTCAAAAGAAGCCAATCGCCTAAGATCGGCCTTCGTTGTCATTAAGAGCAAATTTCTAGACCGCCCCGAACCACTTCGCTCGGTATTAGAGGGTTAAAAAATCTTTCAAAGATTTGTTTACAGTAAGAAAAGAAATTATTATCGGTTGCCGATTAAGGCAATCAAATAACTAATCATTCTCAATTTTTTCTGATTGCATAGATGAATAAAACATGGCAAACGTCTGCATTGTATAAGTTGCAAACTTTCTTGTACGGTGTTACAATAATTAAAGCATAGCTGTTTGAAGCTCAGTTACAAAAAATTAACTGTGGAAAAGTAACAGCATTTTAAATGCATACTATATAGACCACAGGGAATCGACTAACAAAGTAAAAAAAGAAGATTAAATTTTAAGCACCAGAGGTAAAAGTTCCGAGCTGGCTTGTTTGGGAAGTAAAATACGTATAAAAATAATTAAAAGAAGGCTTTATGCCATTGACTAAAATGTAAAGGAAATTTCAACACAGAAATCTTTCGTCTGCAAATACATTCAAATTTTAACTGAATTTCTACATATTTGCAATTCTCCTATTGCCTTTATAATTCAATACTTATTTTTTACAACTTTGTTTTTTTTCGATTCATAATTTATTTTACAACATAAACTAAATATGTTTTACTGGCACATGCTGTACAGTGATAATTCTCGAAAAAGCACTGCCGATTTCAGAATGCAGTATAATTCTACCGATCTGCAGGAGTTTTCTAACGGTGCTTAAATGCGGCTAAACTATTCACATTTACGGAGTTCATAAGCCTTTCAAAATGACTTCACAAACAACGCGAGGCTGTAAGATGAGACTAACAAACTTTCCATAATCCACATTCACACGTATCATTAAAATACAAATTGTCAATAAAAAAGTAACTGCTAAAAAAATATCTGTGTGTTAAAACCGTTCAGTAAATGTGACTCAATCATTTAAAACTTTAATTTGTTTTAGTTTTTGAACCCATTTTGTTGTCCAAAATCAGCCGAAAGAGTAAATTTTGCCGCTGAAGAACAAAACGTAATTTTTTTCAATATAAATTGATCTTCCATGATCTAACTAATATGTAAACTAAAAACGTGTTGCGCTTGTCCCAGTACATTCTTTGTAGTTGAATTCTAAACACCTGCAATTTAATTATGGCCACTCTGGATATCAAATTAGTAGTTAAATGCAAACGTATTCAATCAGAGTTAAAAAAGCCTTTATTCACCATTTTCTTATTTACAATTTTATGATATTTATTTTTCCTAACTTTATCCTCATACCGAACTTTCTTTTGCTGAGCTAATATTGAAAACAAAGCTTTCTGGTTTAAGCACTAAGCTGATGTGATCTTCACTGTGTACTCCGAGTACGTTGGCCTCCCGCTTGTGAGATCGCTGTGTTGCTATATCCGTCTTCGTCTTACCAGATAGTTTAAAATTAAAGAAATTCTGACAGAAAAAATACCTAAAAATATCTTATTAATGGTTCGTTGCTACATTCACACACTCGTTACATTAGAAAACATCTTTTTTTATTGCTTATAATTTCTGTGTCAGATATTTCTATTTTGAAGGTAATGAGTTCCCGGTTCTTATTACACAGTTACAGCAATTCTAAAAGATCAATTTGCTTTCTTAGTATACTATTTACTTTTCTTACTAATAAGAATTTTATTGTTTTATGATCTACTGGACTTATTTCTATCTAGTCTGTATTTTTCTCTTGTTTTCTCCTTACACTCCAAATAATATGTCTAGGAAAATTGTTTTATTAGAAATACGCCGACTGATTTGGTTGCTTATTATATCGTGATGTATTTGTCTTGGTTATTATTCAAAAGAGGCTTTCTAACATTTATAACTCAATGTTTCGAAACGGAGTTTGAAGCATTCCATTTTTCTATTAATTCGTTTCAAACACAGCACTTTTTGAAGCAAATGTAGTTTTACAGAAAAGCTTTTAAAATTAATACAATTCCTGATTGTGCTGTTTTCAAATGCTTGATGCATACGCAAAAATCGCATATTTCCGAAAGATACTAATATTTAGATTTGTATATTCAAAAAGTTGCTCTCAGCATTTCAGCAAGAGCATTATTTTCCTGATTTCAAATCTGGATTTCTTGTTTTACGACCGAAAAAAAACCAACTGTAAACACAAATAAAAAATTATAATTTAGTCTTAAGAAATTTCTCAAAGATATTTGATTTTGTTGTATTCTAATTAGTTGAAAAAAGTAAAGCATTTTTATGTAAAAGAAATTATATTCTGTAATAATACTAAAATCACTCTTAATTCTTCGATTTCTGACAAATATTTTACTGCCTTAGCTAGAGTTTTTTTTTAAAAAAAATATCAAAGATTAGGAGCTTTAGACAAAATAATATCCCTACTTTTTGCACAAAGAAAAGACATAACGGACACATATAGAGAGAGCAGGGCATATCGGAAAGAAAGCTGGGTTCAGTTAATTTTTTTATCGAAAACTTCGAATTTTGGTTTTTGTTTAAAGTTTGATTCCTTACCTTAACGCTTGCTCAAAAGATTAAGCTTATATAAAAAAGGGTTTATGTGGAGTTGACGGTACCCACTTACTTCGTTCCTCTTAGAATCTCCAACTCTTTGCCACCAAGAACGGCGATGAGAGAACATTTGTTTCGGATGCGTCTAGATGTTTTTAACGAGTGATAAGCACGTATGTATCTTTTAATCGGTGTTTTGCTTATCAGCTTATATTGCGCCACGTTTCGATTGAACTGTTTTGTTCAACTCTTCGTCGATGTGATTGGTCGATAAATTCGAATTTGAATAAAGCATCGTTTGGGATTTCGGTTCAGTGCCATGTATGGTATTCTGTGTGTTTCGTTTCTCGAATAAACGAAGCTACTAGTTTCCTGATATGCTGAAAGCGAAGCCGCTGATGTTTTTTAAAGTTAAAGAAATTTGCCCGGTACACGCTTAAAATGCCGCAGGCATTGCGTGCTCAATGTCTCGTTTTCAGGTGACGCATGCGCAAGAGAGCAATAAAAATCGCACTGCACATCCAAAACTGTATTTGGCGATGGCAAATGAAATTGTGCCAAGAAAAATTGGGAAGAAATAGGTGCGAACCGTAAAATCCACATTTACCAAAAAAAGAATAATTTTACTAAAAGACATCTTAAACTTGATATTTTCACTCTTACTTAACACTGGGATAAAGCGGAGTGCTCATACAGTGACATTATCAATGCATTCAATCAATGTGAAACTACTCACTTTCTAAAGTAACCTTGGTTAGAGGCACTCGTGAAGTATTAGATGAATTATATAAGCGTTATGAAGTAACATTTCGTGCATGAACCAGATCAGGAAAAGGATACGGAACTTCCAAAAATTCGTAAACTACATGAGGATTTATAACTGAAAAGCATATGAAGAAATCGACTTCTTATTCTTTGTCCTTTATCCTAATATGAGCACACCATTTTATTTTTTGAAGTTCTGCTTTAAGAAAATATCGATTTCAAAATTCAAAAATATCTATATCAAAACTTTGTAAATTGATGATTGAAAAACAGAAATCAATTAAAATAAAATTTCTCATTTTTAATACTGCATCCCCGTGCCGGACTACCGTTAGTGGAGCCTGTACCAGTTTAAACCTTTTCCGACAGGTACGGCGTATAGAGTACGCCAGTGGGTATTAACCATAATCTGAATAAAATCAATCAAAGGCGAAGAGCTCGCCATCCATCTAACCTCATATTATCATTCCTCCTACTTGCTCCGATAGTTTCCTCTGACAATGAATCGATCAGTTAGGTCTGATCGCGCGTGAAAGTGCATGAAATATTCTCGCTAACCCAACCTGGCTATCACGAAACGGCGGGAAATTATCCCTACAGATAAATATTCCGCTGTTTTGAAAGATCTAAGCAAGGAGAGACAAGCTGAGGACGAATCTGATGCATTATAATTCGATGGAGAAGTGACTGAGTACATTGGCCTAGAAACTGTTTCTGAAACTGACGTCGAGGACAATCTAGTTAATGTAGAATATAGCTACTGAAACTGGAACACAAATGTTTGTATCATCCCTCCACTGAATTTCTAATCTGATTATACCATCGAAATAACTGTGTGTATAATTAAATAAGCGTAGAGTTGGAAGAAAAGAAATGGCGCGTAGAGTGCGCCAACTTGATCAGAGTGTTCTAAAAATCTAAAAAGTTACTTGTCCATAGAGGGATAATAGGTGGATCTGGAACAACTAAAATGCCTTATGCAAAATCCCTTCCTAGTGCCTTGTACCTTGGTTTCCGAGATAGCCTTTGAGGTATCTTCCTTTGTTACATATCTGGACTAAATGGCGTGTGACTGATACGAACCCGGTTATCTTGATACCCACAAAATAAGATTTTCTTCAAACATGTGTCATCTTGATTTGTTGACGAAATATTTTGAAAAACCGTGACTGAAGGAGTTTCTTCATCCTGAAAGAGAAAAGGTTTAATTTTTCTTGAAAATATAATTTGAAAAATTACCTTTAATGTTACGTTCCATCTTTATTTTTTATGAGATAAAGTTATAATTTTAATTATATAAAAATCAGTGTAGAATTTTGACAGCATGAGAATACAGATTAATTTACCAGTAACAAATTATTATTTTGCCCTTTTTTAACCAATAGGGTGAATTCCTGTACTTTGAACAGCTGCGTTTCACTTAAAACACATTACTACCAGATGGAGAGAAAACGAGTTTTCTTCTTGAACAGCAATTTTTTTTCTTTGATTAATGATGATGCGATAAAGAAGAACTCAAAGTTTTTAAAAGGGGAAGTAAAACTTTATTTAAAAATGTTTCTTCTTGCTTCCTTACACGCATGATAGCGTGACACATTTTTGAAGAGAATTAATCTGTTACATTCCTAAAATATAATTTATTTTTTGATACGATAGCAGGCTGCATTCAATCACGATTCTTGAATGAAGAGATTAGATCAGATTTCTCCATCTTCAACATAATACGCAAATATGAAATTCAAATCCAAATAAATATATCATAGCTACGTAAATTTCCATCAGTCTGAAAATGTATATCAATATTACTCTAAGATAAATGCAACTACGTTCAAAAAGTTGAGAAGCTTTTAAAAGACTTCCCAAATGCAACGGATTTAAATCAATTCCAGATAAACAATCGATTATTATCATGTGATCAACCAGTTCGAACCGGTTTAACACAGCTCTTAGAGCTTAAAAACAATCAACTAGAAAAATTAGAATGAATTTAAAATATAATCTTAACTTATACTTTAAACAAGAACAACAAATAACAACAGCGATTATTTTTATTTTAATACCGTTCCAATGTTTGCAGTGTATGAGTGTAGTTCATGATTACATTCCAAACTTCCAGTCACGGATAATAGATTTTGAGTTTTCTGCAAATACAAGGTGATTATTCTAAGGAAATTCTCTCAGCATGGTCATATAGAGGCTAAAGAAGAATGCACTAAGCCTTTAAACGTCTGCATTGTTCGGTTAGACGCAATCAGCCCGATATTTGGGAGACCAAGTCGTGAGTACTTCAGCACGATAATTCCCCGTCTCACAGGTCCCTCTTAATTTCCAAATTATTTATCAAAACAACCTATTCCGGTACTTCCGCAACCAGCTTATTCCCTTATTCTCTCCTGTTATATTTTCTTCGGATGAAAATTTGCTTGAGGGGTAACTATTTTTAAGTTTTAACTACCACTTTTTATATAAAACCAATTTTTATAAATACGGTTATATAAAAAAGCTGTTGATACTTTCGATCTGTACTCGAATTTTTACATAACAAATTGTTACTTTTGAATAACAGATCGGTGCAATTTTACAAAATCGGGCCTCAAATTATAACATCAAATACGAACTAAATCCCGTATCTTATAAGCGTATGCAGTACCACTCGGAGCCAAAACAGAAATTCACTACCGAAATTCTGAAGATTTAGCAATGAAAGCAAAATGAATTTTCTCACCACTAATTATTCGCTTTAATATGTTGAAATCGACTATTCGAATTGCAGTACGATTGAAAACCAGAAATTCGAATTTCTAGCCCGAAACACTTTAGCATAATAATATTATCACCTTTAAAAGTATTATTTGTTATATTGTTTGCGTTTTCATATTGCTGATTCCGCGTCTTTTCTAAATCGTATTTATTAATTCATAAAATTATAGGAAAACAATTCAAAATGTTTGAAAATTCCATTTAACTTTAAAGAAATTCATAGAAGCAACTATTTATCGAAAATTAAATGTTTTTTAGAATGCAAATTTACTAATATTTTTGAATTAAAGATCACATTGTTCAAGGTAAGCGATCGGTTGTTTTGAAGGCCATGCCGTGAGTTCTCCATCACAATAATGCTCCATGTCGCTGGTCCATCATGAGTTTAAATTACTTGTCAAAACAGCATTATTCTGGTACTTCCGCAACCAGCTGATTCCCTTGTTGATACCCATGTTATGTTTTCTTAGGATGAAGAATATGCTTGAGGGGCAACGATTTTCATGTTCCAAATTGTGCAAGGGGCAGTGACAAAGGCTGTGGAGTTCTCAGCTAAATGAGGCTCGCAATGCGCATGTTTGAACTTCTCAACTTCAATATTCGCTAACTAATTCATTCTAATAATAATTTCATGTAGCTCGCTTACCTGTCAGTAAAGAACTCGTAGGAAGCAATATACTACTCCAATTCGTAAACAGCATAACATTTATTGACGTGAACGAGACGAGACAACACATAATATGCAGCACAAGACAATCGCATAACACAAACTCAAACTTAACAGACAGTAGCTTCAGCTCCAACTTTCATAGCCATCTAAGTGCAAGAGTTACAGCATCGTATATAGGCCTGGAAAAGCGTTCAATGCCACCAAGCGACAATCATGATCTCTAGTTACAACAGAGCATTTACATCTTTTTGAAAAAGATGGTAATAATGCATAAACACTTAGGTGAGTTACTTCGAAGAAAACGCTAATTAAACAGATTTTCTTTGTCCTCTTTCTTCTTTACTAAAATAAGCTACGAAGTTGTGCGGCATTCAAATCGTGGAGATATGGTAAAATGCCTTCTGCTGAACAGGTAATATTTAAAAAGGTAGTATAAGGTAGTAATATTCTAAAAGCTTCTATTTAACAGAAGTTTCACTCTGCAAAATAGATAAAAAACAAACAAAATCAACCAGAGGAAGTGTTCTGTGTTATATTGCTGTAAGTGTACGTGTTATATTGTTGCGTTTTGTGTTTATCTTCAAAGTATAGTGAAGAGGATAAAGCTTTCAATTTAACCGCCTTCCTTTGATTGAATGGGTACTGAACTGGACATCTATCTGACATTGAGGCACGATGCCGAATTTTATTCATCCACATCGTTGCGTTTTTCAGTTACTGTTTGTTTCAAAAGCCCAATGCTACCACTTTTGGAAGATTTTACTACTGAAAGGAGTGACAAGCAATGAGCTAACTCTATATACTGCTAAGTAAAATGTAAATATGTCTCTACCATATTTCACTTCCCTATTTTAGTGAAATCAACTCCGCCTGGCGCATGCGCAAAAGCGCGAAGGTTTTCCGTATCTGAGAATGATCGGTGCCGCTTTTAGATCGCACGAATAAACATACCGACAAGCAGACAACCAGTTGACGTATTTGATCCAAAATTGAAAATAGTTCTCTAATTCTAATGATAAAACCATATACCAAATTTCATATACCTAGCAATGTAGAGATATCTTTTCCTAGACAGACACACATAACTTCAAAAATATTGTTGGATTTAGGAAGTTCAAAAACATTAATTCATCAACAATACGAAACCGAATTTTTTGACGGTCATCTTGTTTTCTCTTTGTATACTTGGGATGCAAGGAAGTAATAAACGTTTTCTCATATTTATAATAATAATTTTCAGAATTGCTTGAAATAAGAGCTGAATTCAATAGTTCTCAAATTTCCCTTCAAGTTCCAAGTTGTTTTTTACAAACATAAGTCCTTTATTATCAAAGGAAATTTTTCTTACAATGCGCAAATGGAAATCTACACGTTTTTCTTATGACAGCAAAGACACTTCGCAAAACGTTACATTGCATTTTAAGTAACGATATAAAGGTATGAATTGGATTCTAATCTCTTAATCCTTCAGCACAAGCACTCATTTTTGGAACGTTAGAACACGCGCAGGGTCAGTTTAACCCCAAATTGTTAGACACTTACTCTTTATTTTATTGCCTATTTGTACAAAAATAAAATATGGTCAATGAGTAAGAACATATTTTCGTAAAAATAACTTGTACTGAAGACACAAAAGCGATTTTTAATAAGAAAAAGGAAATTGAACTTATATCCATTTTTCCTCCTTTCCTGTATTCTTTTCTTATCCGCTGAGCACGTTCATACGCTCCCTTAGCCATAACGTTAAATTAACATGAAACATTAGCACACGCATGGGTCGATTTCACCGCAACGCCCCCAGTAAAAAGTTAGAAACCCCGTTCAACCGGTTTTGGCCTTCTTATCCTCTTCTTCTAGCTCCCCTATGGAGGTACAGGAAGTACCAGGGGCAAGAATTTAGAAATTCCTAGATTTCTTTAACAAAAGAGAAAGAATGGGGTCAAAAAGACCGACCCCATGCGTGTTCTTGACGGGTTAATAAAAGCAATTTTCATTAAAATGTTTCTGTATATATTATTTATTTTAGAAAACTTTATTTAACAAACCATAGTTAAGAATAATGTATCATCACCATTTATCATGAAATGAAGTTAAATTTTAACTCTCAATCCAATTACAGAATTTCCATAGCATGAGAATACCAAATTGTATACCATTAGTCTTTTTTAATTTGCTTCTAACTCATTTCTACCCAACAGGCTGAATTGTGCTACTTTGAATAACCGTGTTTAAGTTTGAGTAAATTGCTCAAACATTGAGAAAAACGCCTTTTCTTTCTGAAACAACAGTTTCCTTTTTCTTAAATTAATGATGATGAGATAAAAAAGTGACTTCTTGGAGTTTTAAAAAAGAACGTAAGCATATGTTTTTAACTTTCTCTTGTTACTACTTTAAAAGCATGTTGGAAACGTGATACATTCTTAAATGAAAGTAGTCGAATAATTGCAAAGAAAAAATTAAATTTCAGGTACAATAAACATATTTAATTAAAGAAACTATTTTTTAAATCAATAAATTTAAATTTCATGAAATAAGTTTTCCATTAAATATATAAATGAACCGTTCGTAATGCAAAACATTATCAAATAACGACATTCTTCATATATGAAATCGTTCTACAAGAATAAATATGTAAACTTTCATTATCTACATATCTAAATTGTAGAAAGACACCTACAACGCTAAAGAAAAAATTTATGTAATCCTCTATAATTATCTGTCTTTTTGTTTATAGACAAGTGTGCCGTCTCAGATATCATACTCTACATCAGAGAACGCGACATAAATTATGGATTCCATCCAAAATTAACAATGTTGTAGATTTTAAATGGGCTTTAATTTAACTTAGCTAATCCTATCTACTTAAACAGAAATTGTATTTATGTCCTCAATAATAGGAAGCAATTACACTAAATCAGAGTTTCTCACCATTAAGGCGACCAGGGACTTCCAAAATCAGTTTTTTTAAATTTTCAGCTAATCAATTTGAAATTTTGCAGGGAGGCTTAGAACCACTATATAAGACATCACACAAAATTTAACTCCAATATATTTACTTATTTGTGAGTTAATGGTATAAATGTAATTTTTAATAACAATTAATGGTATATATGGTAAATGTTCCAGTCGCTTTAATTTTTGTTAACATTTCATGACATTTTATATAAGTATAAAGACATATATGGAGAAGAATGTTTGGTATTCATATAGAAGTTATTTTATTATTAAAATGTAAATATGTTCTTCCATATCATATATTGGGCATATTTTTATCCAAAATAAATAGCGTAGAGTTATTATGTGTATTCAATTTGAAATTCCTTTCTAAAACATAAAAAATAATCTAAATTTTTGTTCGAAAAGGGTTAGAGTAACTAATTTAAAAAATTAGAATGATTTCGAGTAATTTTGGAGAAGATGGAACATTTATCATAAAAGGCTACTAATTGTTAATTAAAATTACATTTATATCCATGGCTGAGAAATAAATAAATATATTATAGTGCAATTTTGTGCGTTGTCTTATATAGTGCTTCTATTCATGCACGCAAAATTTCAATTTCATTAGGTGAAAATTGAAAAAAATATTTTGAGGGTCCCTGGTCGTCTTAAAAGATATTTTCTGGAGTGAAAGAAATCACAGCTCTATTTATGTACACTTTTTCTATCAAATTTTAATATCTAATCGACAAATGTGTAGACCAAAATTACTTGAGCCACAATTTTTCGGTAAATTCCTTGAATTTCGTATGCTGTCTTGAATCTTTAGCGTTTAATTTCATTAACTTCACTAAATTGATTTTTAATTGATATTTAATTCTTTATTATATTATCTTGAATTGTTTGTCCTTTTATTAACCTGTGATGTACTTAGGTACCTTTGTATTAGGTGGGCTGATTCGCAGTAGTCTGTTTTGTCATACGCATGGCTTCAGTTGGCTTATCTTGAATTGTTTGTCCTTTTAATAACCTGTGATATCATTGGGTACCTTTGTATTAGGTGGGCTTATTCGCAGCGATCTGTCTTGTCATATGCATGGCTTCAATTGGGATGTCACCTCCATCGCCTTCTTTATACTGCTAGGAGTCTGCATGCTTGATAAATATGTGACATACGTATGTTCCACAAATTTGCATTAGGTTTCTGATTCGCTGCCCTTTCCTGAAACTACATTCTAAGCAGTAACATAAAAATAAAATTTGAAAATCAACTGTCATCATCAGTGTTGCCAATCTAATCCAGCACTTTGGTTATTCAAATTTTTTTCATATATTTTTAAAGCTATAGTAGCAGTAATCTCTAGATTTCCGAAATACATTTTTCATTTTGTTTTTAATATATTCATCATAATATAATACATATTTTCCGTAACTAAACCTTAACTTTCGCAACTTCTGAACCAAGCAAGTAATACACAAGAACTATTTTATTGATTAAACAATTATGTTTTAGAAAGTTCAAAAGTTGAAGACTTAGGTAAAAATGGCAACTAACTGAAGGAATCTTACTTACAGTTCAGATTTCATGACCAGTTTAAAAGCCATTATTTTGATTAAGTGTACAGTCACGAACTAGCTATGAAGACAAGATTACTAAGCTAAATGTATCACAAAAGTCTCCTACGTGCTTTTGAATGAAATGAGAGAAATTTCAGCAGGGGAGTAAAACTATTAGGAAGTAGTTCTAGAAATCATGAACTAAACGAGAAAACTTCGAAGTTTTTCTTTAAAGTGTAATAATACAATACTTCTTCAGTTTTACCAAACTAATTTGATACATGATGCACACATAAGTAATAAAACATTTTCTGAGAAGTATAATGTTCTCATTCGAAAACCTATAGTGGATCTCCGAACCATGTTAACCAAAGAAGATTATGTGTTTTCTAAAATGTGAAATACCTTGACAATTTTTCTTTGGTAAATACTAATGCTTTTTTGAACGATAAAATTCTTGTTATATGTATATTCTTTATATACTTCGA